>JAABOM020081730.1:0-75992 GCA_011800125.2 Solanum clarkiae | reverse complement strand
CCTATTTTTGGTCCCAAGATTTTCTTACCATATTTTATTTTTCTTATGGATGTTTTTAATTTTTATTTAACTGGTATGTTTAGGTAGTGTAGACAATTTATAGATATATAGAAACTATTATCTTTTGGCATGTGCATAATCTTGAATGATTTTATGAATGTTTTTAAAATTGGGTACCCTTGAAATTTTTGGGATTGTTTACTACCATTGTAATCTTGCATATGATTACTTGGCAATGTTTATTCTGATAAAGAGGAGCCAAATTGATGCTTGAAGCATGACCTGTGAGTCTATGTGATTGTGTATACAATGCCATGTGTGTGAGAGCCCATTTTGTCATATTCATGCATTATGTACTGACTCAGAACTTGCCTTGTTACTCTAATATTGGACTGAGGATATGGTTGATTAGGGAAGGATCTTAGGCAATTGTTCTTTTGGTGAGTCCACTTTTGCCTAAATGACCTACCAATTGTAGTAATTTAAACATTGTTCCAAATGTTTGAGCTATCATGTTCCAATTCTTTCTTGAGACCTAACTAGCCTAGCCTTGGTTTGTGAAATACCTTGATATTGGTCCTGAGCTATCCTTGAACATGTGAACCCTGATTGAGACAAAAAAAGTCTAAGTTAAGGGTGGCTACCATAAGTGGCCCTGGTTTAGGGAAGGGATATTGTATACTTCACCTCAGGCTAAAAGCCTGAGTTGAAGCTGGCCCTTGTTGTGGTAAAGTAATGAAAATGAGATGGTTAGTTAGGAAAGAAAGAAAGAAGAAAAAATCATGTGCCAGGTGAGAGAAAAAGAAAGAAAAGTTTTCTTGAATTGAAAAGAATAGCGAAATGAATTTAAAAATAAGGCAGAGCTTAAAAAGGAAAAGAAAGCACTCGAAAAAATCTTGAAAAGGAAAAATAGGGGAGAATATAATGAAAATGGTTGAGTTATGGAGGTAAGAGTGTTGAAAAACATGGTTCAAGGATAGCTTTTAATCCATACTTGCCTAAAATTCCATACCAAAGCTCTATGAGCCTATGATACAAGCCTGTTAAGTCCTAAAGTGATCCTGGTTCAACTAGTCAACTGTCTGGAGTTTAAGTATGGGGGCTAGCATATGGTGTTAGTTATCTTGCATGAATTTCATTTGTGTGAGTGAGAATGCTTGCACAATCCCTGAACTTTGATTTCTTTTTAAGTGAAATATAGGGACTTCTTTTCTGCGAGGGCATTTCAATTGCATGATTGACATGTGACTTGTTCACTGACTGTGGATCGATGATACTCCTTCACTTGTCATAGTTGGATTGTTAGATGCATCATTATGTTTTGGTTTGCTTTGTAGCTTTGCAATCAGGTTTCAAAATGAGAGTTGGGTACCTGAATTGGAGTTAAGTAATGTATATGTCAGTAGCATAGTTACTATGTGTTTCGCATTGTCCACATAGATCGAGTCATCACTTGAGAATAAGCAACAATTCTAAGTTGAGGGTGTTGATGTTCTATCAAATTACAACACATTTGATGCCCAAAAGAAAGGATTTTGTATGTTCTTAATGCGACTTGTTTTATAGTTTTCATGTGTTTTTGTGTTGTTCTCGCAGAAAATACAAGTTCACTTGATTTTGGGAGAAAATTATAGATTTTGCTTAAGTACAGGACATACGAGCCATCCTATGAGTCACAGCCTAATCTACGAGATGTAGAGTGCCCTTGTAGGAAGAAATAGTGACCAAAATTAAGAATTTACAAATTGAAGGTTAGCCATACGAGGCTAACATACAATTCGTAAGTCTTACTATTACTCGTAGGATGTGCTCTCATAACAAGAAATAGTGTGCCAAAAGTTTGGACCAAGAACTGCACCTCATAACTATGAGAAGATGCTATGAGTCATAGAGAACACCACTACTCGTAACAATGGGTCGTAGCAGTCAAGTCTAGAATGTCAAGTGCTTACTATGAAAGTCCAAGTCATAACTGCGAGACATAACTTCTGCCAACTGTATTTTTATATTATTTTTTAAGGTCTGTTTGTAAATAGTATAAATGGTTAATGATAGAGTTTTTGAAAAGGAGATTCGACATTCTGCAATTTTAGAAGAATCTTTATATACTCTTAAAGAGCTTTTCTATGGTTTAGGGTAGATTCTATCTTTTCATTTTAAAGACCCATTTGGGAGATTGAAAATCACATTGTACTCATCCTTCATTAATTCAAGCTTATGTTTCAACTTCAAGGTTTTTTTGTTATTCATTGTTGTTGAGTAATTTCTCAACCATGTCTTTAACATTCATTGTTGTTGATTTTGAGTAGCTAAGTAACCACAACTTGGGGTTGTGGGAACCATGAGGAATTGACTTGAAATAACCTAGATTTTGTGCAACTATTCGATTAGGCATTTGTATGTATTGTCTATTCTCGTTCATTTTGAATGTTGTCTGGTGGTGTCCAACACCAAACCTTGCCTACTACCATGATCCCGACCAAGGTAGTGATAAATAGGAAAAGGGAAGTAGGTGACAGGATTCAATTGATGTGTTCTCGTCTAATTAACCAAACTTGACGAAGGGGAGGTTGATTGGGACAATAGGTAATGGTTAGTTGGCATGCCATGGTGAAATTCCACCTTCACCTTCACAAGAGGGCTGGAAGAAGCTAAGTTACCATCCTACATGTAATGTCTTGATCAGAGTTATATTGTCTTTGGTGATTGAGTCAACGAATCATGGGGAACACAATTCCCAAGTTGTCCCTTGATTTGATTTTCTTCTCACATTTGTAGTGTAGTATTTATTTTTGTTCTTTATTTTGAATCACATATGCCCCCCCTCATTTTAGAGAATATAGTGATCGATGCTCGAAGTGATTCGTAGTGGATCAACATAGTCAAGCCCCGTATTCCCCGTGGATTCAACCATAACATTTGGTTAGGTTTATACTTGACTTTGACTTCTTTACTGTTAGAGCGTGAACATTAGGGCGCAACACGCCTGGGGTACACCACTATGTATTTTGAAGTTTGCCTCTAGTCTGCATCATTCCAGGGGCGCGGTTACAATAAGTCCGCATAATGCCAAGGGCGCGGACAAGTGTAACATTTTCCTTGGTTTTCGTATTTAGCCCAAGGGAATTGGGGTCATAGCCCTATGCCTACTTAAACGTGAAATCATCCATACTTAGCCATTTTTCAACTCTATAACTCACAAAACCCTCTCTAAAACCTCTTGAAGACTATCAATTCTCTCACTCAAATCTAAAGATTTCAAGCTCAATTTTGGACTCAAGGACTCATTTCAAGCTCTTAAGTCTACTTCAACTACACCTCAAGGAATTCAAGGTTTAAGTTATGTAGGTTTTCATCTATGGATCCTTTCACGCATGGAGCCCAACCTTCTCTTTTTATGAAAATTGCATGTTTTAAAGTTATATTACTTATGATTATCTCTTATTAGGAAATATAAACATAAATCTTGTTAGGGTTTTACCATGTAGTGATTGATTATGCATGAATTTTTATTGAGACTATGCATGTTTTGAGGTATGAAACTACGAACTATTATGAGATTTTGTGATAGATTTCAAGGTACCTTACATGAGGGTTTTACTACCATGTTAGGTTTTACTACCTTGTTGGTTGGTTGGTTTGCGTTGAGTTTACTCATATTATTGCACTCTTGAATTGCATGATTTTTAACAAGTATTATGAACCCACCATGTGTTTGGTAAAATGACATGACAAGAATTATCAAGTTATTGATGAGTTATTACATGATTTACAAGTCAAGTGACTTTATGATGATTAAGGGCTTTCAAGCATGTATTGAGTTCATGAAAAGTATCTATGATGTTGCAAATATCAAGTTTACCCCTATTTCAAGATATTTACCTCTTGTGAGCCATTCATGTTAAGGCAAGAGTTAATATATGATTATGATCTATTCTCATGTTTAAGTTAGGCTCATTAGTAGAGGTCAAGCATGTTTATGAGCTACTAAAGTCAAGTTCTTACAAGTTATTCATGACATGATTAAAGTATGATTATTTCAAATATTCCATGAGATTTGACTTAGCACCAGTTGAGGCTTAAGATGGGGGCTCAACTCAAGGGGTCCTTATATAAAGTATTTAGTATGTAAAGTATGTGCCACCATATGATGACAATTATTACCATGTTATACTAGTGGATCCATCTACCTATACCACACTATGTCGAGGGGGTGACATACCTCGAATAATTCATTGTATGGTTTACCATGGTAAGTGGACCACAACTTGTCGAGGGGGTCACATGCCTCAATCGCTTTACAAAGAGAGTGACATGCTTTGGATTCCAAGTAGTAGCTCGCTTGGTCTATGTCGGTTAAGGTGTGATGACCCAAGCCTAGGGCCTAGATGAGACACAACGTAGGTGGAACCCGAAGGTACCCCGAGCAAGCTTCTTAACATATCATTTCACATTATTGGTCATAGAAGCAATAAAATAACAATATGAAATAGTAAATAGGGATAAACGGGGCTATGTGGCATCCTTCATATCATAAATCATCATAGAGTAAAAGATATTCATGACTCATAATGATATGACTTGTCCAACAACACCTTTACACATAGAACTTAGCGGGGGCCAAGACAAACAACCGGGCTCATCCTCATAGTCGAAGCACAGAAATAAAGGAAAGAGAGTCTTAGCATAATATAAGAGGAAAAGACATCATCATCGGAGTTGAGGACTTAGCAACTAGCTTGAGAGAGTTCGTATTACCCACGTGGAGGAGGAGGATGATCAAGCGGGGCTTCGGTTCCTACATGGTAACATCACGTAGACATAAAGTATGCGTTAGTACATTTGAATGTACTAAGTATATAGGATGCAATGTAAGAACAGATAAGCAACATAATCGAAATGCATAAACGTAGGCAATGAATAAGCATATAGCGATATGGCATGCATGGGTGATGCTTAGAGTAAATCATGCTTACATAGAACATAGTACGTGTGAAAGAAGTGACTATCAAAATAGAATATTCAAGACCTACCACCCCCTTAGAGAGGTGTGTGAAGTACAAGTACCTCAATGTGGTTATTGAGGTACATACCCCCCAACATGGTAGCACGAAGCGAGGCAATCGAGGTACAAACCCCTCAATATGGTTATTGAGGTACATAACTCCCAATCATCGTAGCACAGACCTACTACCTCCAGAGCGAGGCAATTGAGGTACCAATCCCTTAATATGGTTACCCAGGCCTATAACCCCCCGAGCGAGGCTTGGTTAACTCATAACACTATAGAGGAAAATAACACATATATAAATTTCTTTCATCATCATAAAGTTATTCAAATCATATTCCCCACTTTAGACATGCATCAACTAAAAAATCCATAAGCGGGCATTTTATCAAATACTTGGCGGGTGTGTAATTCTAGTGTAAACCAGGCAATTCAAGAGCAAAATCATGTAAGAATATCCAATGTAAAACCACCGACCAATGCACGGAAACACCCTTGGAAGAAAGGAAATCCTTTTATAAAGATAAAATCTCTATTTGATAGGGCTTCTTCCTATACCTATGCATTCGATTGGACCTAGAAATGACACATTGGAAGAATCCATTGGGTCTTCCAATATCAATAGGTTGATTGTTTCGCTCCTGCATCTTCCCAAAGGAAAAAAGATCTCTAAGAGTTGTTTCCTGAATCCGAAAGAGAGTACTTGGGTTCTCTCAATAACTAAAAAGTGTAGCATGCCTGAATCCAACTGGGGTTCTACATCAAGACCCTTCAACAATTCCCAGAATAGATCATAGAATCTTAGCTCAAAACATGCTTAAACAGTCACACTTTTACAAAACTCCAACATAGTTCATAGTCAAATTCTTAGTAAGTAAGACCCATTAGTAATCAACTTAGAAACACGAGATTTAGGTAAAAAGGAGGCTTGGGCACCATGAATGAAATGACCCAATGGTTGAAAACCACGTATCTTAGCTTTGGAGAATTAATTGATGAATATTGGAAATGTAGACTTGAAGCTTGAGTGAAATCCTTAAGATCCGGATGAGTTTTGGGCACTTGAATTTTGGGTAAAATATTTGTCTAAGTGTTTGAGTGAGTATTTGGGAATGTCTTGTATGATATAAAGGTGAAATATGGCTAAGTATAGCTATTTTCATACATTGGAAGACTTAGTCCCAAGACCCAAAAGCCTTGGACCTAACTGAAAGAACTAGGCAAAAATAACACTAGTCCACGTCCTGGCCGCGTTGCGCCAGGGGCACGGACTCATTCTGGATAAGCAAATTTTGGGAAATTGAAATAGTGATTCGTTTGCTCTAAAATCATGGTTAAACCCATTTCCCATTCAATTTTACCTCTTGGTTAAGAATATCAAGTCAGATTTTCGATATCACACATGGATTTTGAGATATATGAAAATTACGATTCTAGGCACTTCCGAGGCACATTTTCGGGCAATTTTTGGGGTCTTTACAATATCTTCCTCTTGGGAACATTCGTTCCCGAACGTCAAAGAAGCATACATAAAAATAGTAATCTTGAAGAAATTAGCCCCAACAAGAATGCATCAATACACTTAAACATCAATTTCAAAAATGTCAAATGTGTGTTATAATCAACATGAACTTTGTCAATATAAACATGAATGCATGCAAATGACATAAGGGATGATACATGAGGCATGAAATCACATAGAAGACTTAGAATTAGTACCTTAGGTTTGAGTATAATGGAAGATATACAGATATCCCTTTTGCATATCCGCTTTGGCCTCCCATGTAGCACTTTCGACTTGTTGATTCCTCCAACGGACTTTAACGGAAGCAACATCCTTGTTCCTCAACCTTTTCATTTGTCTATCCTAGATCTCTACTGGAACTTCTTCATAAGTCAAGTTGTCTTCATCAACACCCACAACATTCAATAGGACAACAGAATTCAGATCACCCATATGCTTCTTTAATATAGATACATGGAAAACTGGATGAACCAAATCTATTTCACTAGGCAACTCTAAATCATAGGCCACCTTACTAATCCTTCTGAATACCCTATAATGACCCATAAATCTTGGACTTAATTTACCCTTCTTACCAAAATAAACAACAACCTTCATGGGGGAAACCTTCAAATAGACCCAATGTCCAACTTTAAATTCAAGCTCCCTTCTTCTCACATCAACGTAGGACTTTTGATGAATTTGGGTTGTTTTCAACCATTCTCTAATCAACCGCACCTTCTCCGTAGCCTCCATAATTAGATACAGAACCAAAAAAGCCATTTCTCCTACATCAAACCACCTAACCGATGATCTACAACGTCTACCATAGAGGGCCTCAAAAGGAGCCATACCAATGCTAGAATGGTAGCTATTATTATAAGCAAATTCAATCAATGGAAGATGATCATTTCAACTACCTTTAAACTCCAAAATACAAGCCCTAAGCATATCCTCAAGAGTTTGGATAGTTCTTTCGCATTGGCTCTCCGTTTGAGGGTGAAAGGCCATATTAAGCTTTACCTTGGTCCCAAGACCCCTTTGAAAAGATCTCCAAAAGTGTGAAGTAAATTGAGCACCACAATCTGATATGATAGACAAGGGCACCCCATGCAATATCATGAACTCATACATGTACAATTTGGCATAGTCTTCAGCCCCATAAGTTGTCTTAACCGGTAGGAAATGAGACATCTTTGTCATCCTATCAACCATAACCCAAATAGAATTAAAACCCTTCCTAGTCTTAGGCATCCCAACCACAAAATCCATATTAATTTCCTCCCACTTCCAAGTAGGAATCTCTATGTCTTGGGTTAGGCCACCCAGCCTTTGGTATTTGGCTTTGACTTGTTGGCAACTATGACAACCGGATACAAATTTGACAATGTCATTCTTCATACCTCCTTACAATAACACATCCCTCAAATCTCTATACATGTTTGTAGAACCGAGGTTAATAGAATAGGAAGAATTATGAGCTTCATCAAGAATCTTCTCCCTTAAGTCCTCAACACTAGGCACACACAGCCTACCTTGGTACCTAAGGGAACCATCTTCTCTTTGCAAGAAAATGTCCACCTTGCCCTCTCTCTACCAAGGCCTTCAATTCTAACAAGGAGGGATCAAGATATTGCTTTGCTTTTACCTTATCAACCAAGGAATATTTTGAGCCATCAACAACCACAATACCACTCTTATCAACCTCTTCAAAGCTAACCCCCAACCTAGCCAAGTGATGGACCTCCCTAGCCACCTCCTTAGCCCTATGATCAACATAAGCTAAGCTACGCATAGACAGCCTACTCAAAGAATTTGCCAGAATATTAGCCTTACTGAGATGATAATTCACACTTATATCATAATCCTTAAGAAGTTCTAACCACCTTCATTATCTCAAGTTAAGATATTTTTGAGTGAACACATATTGGAGACTCTTATGATCTGTGAACACACCAACATGCACCCCATACAAATTAGGACGGTAAATTTTCAAAGAAAAAACCACGACGTCCAATTCAAGATCATGAGTAGGATAATTCTTTTCATGCACTTTAAGTTGCCTAGAAGCATAGGCTATCAACTTATCATTTTGCATCAAAACACAACATAAATTAATCTGGGAGGCATGATAATACATAACAAACCCTTCAACTCTTCTGTGAGACAAGATAGGAGCAAAGGCAAGCTTATCCTTCAAGGTTTGGAAAACCTTTTCACACTCATCGGTCCACACAAACATAGCCTTCCTTTGAGTCATCTTAGTCATGGGAGAGGAAATAGAAGAAAATACATTGACAAACCTCCGATAGTAACTCGATAAGCTCAAGAAGCTTCTAATGTCCGATGGGGTCAATGATCTTGACCAATTTATAATCATATCTGTAATTTTAGGATCCACCCTAATACTATCCCCTGAAACGACATGACCTGGAAAGGCAACCTCTTTCAACCAAAATTCACACTTTTCATATTTAGCATACAACTTCTCCTCCCTCAATCTTTGTAGCACTACCTTCAAATGAGCTACATGTTCCTCCTCACTATAAGAATGAATCAAAATATCATTAATGAAAACCACAACAAACAAATCAAGGTACGACTTAAAGACTCTACTCATAAGATCCATGAGGATGGTCAATGCATTGGTCAACCCAAAAGACATAACCACAAATTCATAATGCCCATACCTAGTCCGGAAGGCCGTCTTGGGAATATCACTCTCCCTTACCTTCACCTGATGATACCCGGACCGAAGATCAATCTTATAGAACTGACTAGCCCCTTGAAGTTGGTCAAACAAATCATCAATCCTTTGTAGAGGATACTTATTCTTGACGGTAACTATATTAAGTTATCGGTAGTCAATACACATTCTAAAAGACCAATCCTTCTTTTTTTATAAACAACACCAGTGCACCCCAAGGTTATTGGCTAGGCCTAATAAAACCCTTTTCAAACAAGTCCCTCAATTGTTCCTTCAACTCCTTTAACTCTGTCGGGGTCATACCGTAAGGGGAAATAAAAATGGGTTGAGTATCTTGAAGGAGCTCTATACCAAAGTCTATTTACCTTTCAGGAGGAACACTAAGAAGGTCACTAGGAAAGACATCAAGGAGCTTATTTACCACCAGAACCAACTCTTTAGGAAGAACTTTGGACTCCACATCCCTAACCCTTATGAGATAATAAAGACACCCCTTAGAGATCAACTTTTGGGCCTTAATGCATGATATAGACTTACCCTTGACCACCACGTTATGACTCTCCTACTCAAGGACGAGTTCATTTGGGAATTGCAATTTGACCCTGTGGGTTCTGCCATCAATAGAGGCATAATATGCATGCAATCAATGCATCCCATGAATAATTTCAAAATCAACAATATCCAACTCAACAAGATCACAAAGCAATATTTTATGCAAGATGCAAATGGGACAATATCTATAGACCTTTCAAGCAACAATATATGCACCAATAGGAGTAGACACCTCATAAGATTCACACAACAATTCGGGCTCAACGTGAAACATTTTGGAAATAATAGTAGTAACAAAATAAAGAGTGGGACTCGAGTCTACCAATGCATACCCATCAATATCAAAGACTTTTAACATACCGGTGATAAAATCGAGAACCTCATCAACCCTTTGCCTCCCACTAAGAGCATAAAACGGATTGTGCCTTGGGGCACCACCTTGTTGTCCTCCCCTACCCAAAGGAACCGCATTAGCACCCTGGCTTTGAGGACGAACATCCTTACCCTTGTTGCGATTTTGAGGGCAATCCATCACCTTATGCCCCACCTCCCCACAACCATAACAAGCGTTAGTATTCTTCAAGTATTGCCCACTATAACCCCTACAACATCTTGGACACACATCATTAGGATCCACACCACCATCACCTTCGGCCCAAGGGACATAATTGACGAACCTTCCTATTAGACGCATGAGAAGACTCTTGGCTTTGATGAAACCAGCCACCTTTGAAACTTTGGAACTTATCATTAAAACGGGCCCTGTTGGCCTCATGACCCCTTCTCTTCCTAAACTTTTTCTCCTCCATTTATTCGGCATAAGTCATCAAGTGAGACCAATCCATGTCACTAATTCACATAGCAGACTGACACTCCTCACTCACCAAGTTAGATACACCCATCACGAATTTGTTCATTCTAGACCTTGGGTTAGCAACCAAGTGTGGAGCATATTTTGAGAGTTGGTTGAACTTTAGGGCGTACTCCCTCACACAGATGGATCCATGCTTCAAATTCATGAACTCCACCATTTTTGCTTCTCTAAGCTCAATAGAAAAGAACCAGTTGAGGAAAGCCATCTTAAACTCCTCCCTTTGAACCACCTTATATATTCCCCTTCTCCTCCTATTGATTAAACTAGATTTGCGCCACTCCCTTCAGTTGGTAAGCCACCAACTCCACCTTCTCTACCGATCTAACATCCATAATAGCCAATACCTTGTAAACCTTATTAATGAGTTTTTGAGGACCCTCAACCACTTTAGAACTATAGAACTCCGGTGGATTTATCCTCATAAATTCCCTCAACCGAGATGCCAGAGTAGGAGCATGAGGGGCTTGGGCCCCTTGGTTGCCTTCATTAGCCACAATTTGAGCTAGCAAAATGAGAACTTCCTGGAGCTCACCATGAGACAGTTGTTCCTTGGGTGTGCGGGCTCTTCTTCCACTTGTGTTAGGCATGATCTAGCATAGCAAAGAATAATTATTAGGGGGACAAATCCTTACTTTAACTTCTATAGCACATCATAGAGTAAGAAGAAGGGAAACATTTCCTAAACATGTCATAGCCTCTTTCTCATGGTTGTGGTGCACAATACAACAATGAGTAAGACTCTAATCAACATGGTGTGTTGGATGCCATGGACCATTAAAACCTAATGCTCTGATACCAAGTTTGTCATGACCCAAGCCTAGGTCCTAGACGCGACACGACACATGGGAAACCCGAAAGGACCCCAACCAAGCCTTTTAACATATCATTTCACATCATTGGTCACGGAAGCAATAAACTAACAATAAGAATAATAAATAGTGGTAAATGGGCTTATGGAATATCTTTCTTATCATAAATCATCATAGAGTCAAAGAGAGTCATGACTCATAGCATCATTACATGACTTGTCCAATAACACCCCTACACGTAGAACTTAACGGTGGCCAAGACAAACAACTGGGCTCACCCTCATAGTAAAGCATACAAGTAAAGGAAAGAGAGTCTTAGCATAACATAAGAGCAAAAAACATCATCCTCGGAGTTGAGGACTTACCAAATAGCTTGAGAGAGGTCGTACTAGACACATGGAGGCAGAGGATGATCAAGCGAAGCTCCGGTTCCTAAATGGTAACATCATGTAAAGATAGAGTATGCGTTAGTACGTTTGAATATACTATGTATGTAGTATGCAATGCAACAACAGATAAGCAACATAGTAGAAAAGCATAAACATAGGCAATGAATAAGCATATAGTGATATGACATGCATAAATGATGCTAAGAGTAAATCATACTAACATAGAACATAATATGTATGTAAGAAGTCACCATCAATATAGAATATCCAAGGTCTACCGTCCCTTGGAGAGATGATTGAGGTACAAACCCCTTAACGTGATTATTGAGGTACATACCCCCTAACATGGTAACAGGAGCCTACTACCTCCCAAGCGAGGCAATCGGGGTACAAACCCCTCAATGTGGTTATTGAGGTACATACCCCTCAATCATGGTAGTACAGGCCTACTACCTCCGGAGTGAGGCAATCGAGGTACCAACCCCTCAATGTGGTTACCCGGGCCTACAAGCCCCCGAGTAAGGCTTGGTCAACTCACAACACTATAGAGAAAAATGAAACATATATACATTCCTTTCATCATAATAAAGTCTTTCAAATCTTAAACCATGCTTTAAACCTTCATCAACTCAAGATCCCATAACCGGACACTGTATCAAACACTTGGCGGGTGTGTAATGCTTGTGTAAAACTATGCGATTTAAGAATGAATTCATGCAAGAAAATCCAATTTAGAACCACCCACCAATATATGGTAATACCCTCATGCAAGACACGTTAAGACCCTTCACAAAATCCCACAATAGATCATAGATTTATAGCTCAAAACATGCTCAAAACAGTCTCACTTTTACAAAATCACAACATAGTTCATACTCAAATTCATAGTAAGTAAGACCCATGAGTAAATCAACTTAGAAACATGAGATTTAGATAAAATGGAAGCTTGGGCACCATGGGTGAAAGGACCTAATGATTGAAACCCACATACCTTAACTTTGGTGAATTACTTGATGAAGATTGAAAATGGAGACTTGAAGCTTGAGTGAAATCCTCAAGACCTTGATGAGTTTTGGGCACTTGAATTTTGTGTGAAATATTTGTCTAAGTGTTTGAGAGAGTATCTGGGAATATCTTGTATGATATGAAGATAAAATATGGCTAAGTATAGGTATTATCATGTATAGGAAGACATAGACCCAAGTTCTAAAAGCCTTGGATCGAACTAAAATAACTGGAAAAAATATCACTAGTCCGCGCCCTAGTCGAGTTGTGCCAGGGGCGCTGACTCACTCTGGATAAGCAAATTTTGGGAAATTAAAATTGTGATTCATTTTCTCTAAAATAGGGATTAGACCTATTCCCCACTCAACTTTTCCCCCTGATCAAGAATATTATGTTGAATTTTTAATATCATACATGAATTTTGAGATATATGGAAATTATGATTTTGGGCACTTCCAAGGCACATTTTCGGACACTTTTTGGGGTCATTTTATAAGGTCTCTTCCCTCATATATGTTATGTATTATGCAAGTTAAGTGTTTTTCAAGCACATTTTATTACAAACATTGATCATGCATGCCATGTTGAGATTATATATCCATTGCTTAAGACTATGCATTTTGAATATGTATGCTTATGTGTTTGTTGCATTTCATCCCTATACTTAGTCCATTCAAACGTACTAACGCATAATCTATGCCTACATGATATCACCATGTAGAAGTCGAAGCTCTTTTTGATCATCCTCGTCCCCGTGGCTAGTTCGGTTCTTGGAGAAAGTTTGGTGAGTCCTCAAATTTGATGACAATATATATGTACTCATTTCATGTTATGTTGAGACTCCTTATTATGTTGAATACTTATTATTATGAGGGTGATCCCGGAAAGTGTGTTAGTCCCTTCTCCATTCTACGTTAGAGGTATTGTTGGACACTATGTTATGCTTATACTATGAGTTTGGCTCTTTTATGCTTCTGTGAATATCAAAGACTTTCCTTAGTCCCATTTCCCTTTTAATTATATCACTTTTTGATCTTTACTTTTCTTCCGCGACCAAGGATGTGTGAATGATATGCTAAGTGGCTTGTTTGGGGTCCCTTCGAGTTCCTCAGTCGCTGTATCATGTCTAGGCCCTAGGCTTAGGTCATGAAAATCTTGGTACCAAAGCACTAGGTTGTTAATGATCCTCAAAAATCTAAGATACCATATCAATTAGAGTCCTATTTGTGATTGTGAAGCATGCCACAACTATGAATGGGAGGCTAGGAGACGTTTAAGGAAATGTTTCACTTCTTCATGGTCTATATTGTGCTTTAGGTTTTAGTATAAGGCTTTTCCTCTAATGAATGTTCTTGTTTCCTCTAGATCATGCCAATACCAAGGGAAAGACTAAGGAGAGATCCTACTCCCGAGGAGTAACCGACCCCTCCCGCTCTACAAGCTCCTCAAGATGGAGGGGGTAGCCCCAGAAGAGTTTGAAGATTCCAACACAATGTTGGCCCATGCTATGACCAACCAAATGAACCTAAGGGCCTAAGCACCTCATGCTCCCATTCCGGCCTCAAGGGTGAGGGATTTCACAAGAATGAATCCATCGGAGTTTTATGGGTCCTAGGCAGATGAGGATCCCCAAGAGTTCGTCGATGTCATGTATAAGGTGCTATCTTTTATTCGGGTCAATTCGGAGGAGAAAGTGGAGTTAGCGACCTACCAACTCAAAGGTGTGGCACAAATTTGGTTTACTCAATAGAAATTGGAGAGAATAGATGATGATGCTATTCCTTGGGAGGAGTTCAAAGCCACATTCCTTAACCGGTTCTTCCATATCGAATTAAAAGGAGCTAAGATGATGGAGTTTATGAACCTTAAGCAAGGTTTCATGAGTGTTAAGGAGTATTCCCTCAAGTTCAATAAGTTTTCTAAGTACGCTCCATATGTGGTGGCCAACCCTAGAGCTAGAATGAGCAAATTTGTGTCAGGAGTGTCTGACTTGGTTAATGAAGAGCGTTGTACCGCAATGGTAGTGAGTGATGTGGATTTTCCTTGACTCTTAACATCTGTTGAATAACTAGAAGAGGGAAAATCTTAAAAAGAGAAGAAGTGGGGAGTCTAAGAGGACTCAATGTGAAGGTGGTTTCCAAAGTTCTAAGGGTGGCTGGTTTCCTCATGGCTAAAAGTTCCAAGGTCAAGGGTCTTCCAATTCTCCTAATTAGCGATTTGCTAGTGAAAACCAAGATTCCAAGGTGGTAATGGTGGATGTGTCTAATCCTAAGTGCCAAAGATGTGGTAGAAACCATAGTGGCACTTGTTGGAGAACTTCTAATGCTAGCTATGGTTGTGGTGAATTAGATCACAAGGTTGTTGATTGTCCTCATGCTCAAAACAATGGTAGAGATGTCCGTCCTCAAGGGCAACGTGCTAATGCGGGTCAAAGGGGAATGCTAACAAGGAGGTGCTCCAGTGGAAAATAGGTTCCATGCTCTCCAATGAAGGCAAAGGGTGGATGAGGTGCTCGATGTCATCACCAGTATGTTCAAGGTTTTTGATTATGATGTGTATGCATTGATCGATCTGCATGCCACTCTTTCTTTCATCAGTCCTTTTGTTGTCCAAAAGCTTCAAGTAAGTCCCGAATTGTTGTGTAAACCTTATGAAGTGTCTACCCTAATTATTGAGTTCATTGTTGCTAAAAGAGTCTATAAAAATTGTGCTATGTTCATATTGCATAAAGTCTTGCCTTGTGATTTTGTTGGATTAGAAATGGTGGATTTTGATATTATTCTTAGAATGTATTGGTTATATGCATATCATGCTTCTATCGATTGTAGAAATCGTAAGGGTAAATTCTAATTCCCTAATGAGCCCGTCCTTGAGTGAGAAAGTCGTAATGTGGTGGTCAAGGTAGATTCATTTCTTTTCGTAAAGCCCAAAAGTTGATTTCTTAGGGTTGCATTTATCATCTTGTGATGTTTAGGGATGTTGAGTCTAAAGTCCTTCCTATTGAGTCAATTCTGGTAGTCAATCCGTTTTTTGATGTCTTTCCCGATGAGCTTCCCAGTGTTCCTCCCGAAAGAGGAATAGACTTTGATACAGACCTCCTTCCCGATACATAACCCATTTTTATTCCTTCTTATCATATGGCCCTAACAGAATTAAAGAAATTGAAGGATCAATTGAGGGATTTGTTGGAGAAGGGTTTCATAAGACCTAACAAGTCATCTTGGGGTGCACCAGTGTTGTTTATGAAGAAAAAGGATGGTTTCCTTAGAATGTGCATTGCTTACCGAAAACTTAATAAGGTTACCATAAAGAACAAGTACCTTCTACCAAGGATCGATGACCTTTTTGATCAACTACAAGGGGCTAGTCACTTTTATAATGTTGATCTCCATTTTGGATATCATCAAGTGAAGTTGCGGGAGTGTAGTATTCCTAAGACAACTTCTCGGACTAGATATGGGCACTTTGAATTTGTGGTTATGTCTTTTGGGTTGACTAATGCACTGGCTATAATTATGAATCTCATGAATAAGGTCTTCAAACTCCACCTTGAAATGTTTGTGGTGGTCTTTATTGATTATATATTGATTTATTCCTAGAGTAAGGAGGAGCATGTGAATCACTTGAGGTTGGTGTCGCAAATCTTGAGGAATGAGAGGTTGTTTGCTGAGTATGAAAAGTGTGAATTTTGGTTGAAGGAGATTGCTTTTCTAGGGCATGTGGTGTTGGGTGATGACATTAAGGTAGATCCTAAGAAGATGGAGGTGATAAGGAATTGGCCTAGACCCTTGATTCTATCAGTTATTAGGAGTTTCATGGGTTTAACGGTTTATTACTGTGAATGACTTTTCTTCTATTTGCTTTCCTTATGACTAAGTTGACCCAAAAAGGGGCAAAATTTGTTTAGAACGATTAATGTGACAAGAGTTTTCAAACCTTGAAAGACAAGCTTGTCTCCACTCCCATCTTAGCTCTACTGGAAGTGTTAGAAGTGTTTATGGTTTGTTGTGATGCCTCAAGAGTTGGTTTGGGGTTTGTTTTGCAAAATGTCAAGGTAATAATATATGCCTCTAGGCAACTTAAGGTGCATGAACGAAATTATCCCACCCATGATATTGAATTGGCAGCCGTGGTATTTGCTTTGAAAATTTTGTGTCACTATTTGTATGGGGTTCATGTTGATGTGTTTACCGACCACAAGAGTCCCCAATATGTGTTCACACAAAAAGATCTTAACTTGAGAAATGAAAGGTGGTTAGAGCTTCTTAAAGATTATGACATCAGTGTGCATTACCATCTCGACAAGGCTAATGTTATGGCCAATACTCTAAGTCGAGTGTCCATGTGTAGCCTAGCTCATATTGATATTGGTGACAAGGAGATGGCTAGAGAAGTTCACTTGGTTTGCTAGGTTGGGGGTGAGGTTAGATCAAGTTGGAAATGATGGTGTAGTAGTTGTTGATGGTTCTAAATTTTCTTTGATTGAGGAAGTCAAGTCAAAACAAGATCTTGACCCTGCCTTACTAGAGTTGAAGGCTTTGGTGAAGGATGGTAGAGTGGAGGTTTTCTCCCAAGGGGTAGATGGTGCCCTTAGGTACCAAGGTAGATTGTGTGTTCCTGATGTTGATGACTTGAGAGAGCTAATTTTGAAGGAGGGCCATAATTCATCTTATTCTATTTACCTCAAATCCATAAAGATGTATAGAGTCTTGAGGGAGGTGTATTCGCGGGGTAGCATGAAGAGGGATATTGCCAAGTTTGTATTAGGATGTCACAATTGTCGACAAGTAAAGTACGAACATGAAAGACTAGGTGGCCTAGCCCAAAACATAGAAGTTCCTACTTGGAAGTGGGATGAGATAAACATGGATTTTGTGCTTGGCTTGACTAAGACTAGGAGGCACTTTGACTCTATTTGGGTTGTTGTTGATAGAATGACAAAGTTGGCTCACTTTCTTCCTGTCAAAACAACTTATGGTGCCAAAGAGTATGCCAAGTTGTATATTCATGAGTTGGTTAGATTACATGGGGTGGCCTTGTCTATCATTTCAGATCGTGGTGCTCTATTCACTTCTCACTTTTGGAGGTCCTTCCAAGGAGTTCTTGGTACCAAGGTCAAGCTTAGCATGACATTTCATTCTCAAATAGATGGTCAAGATAAAATGACTATCCAAACTCTTGAGGATATGCTTAGAGCTTATATTTTAGAGTTTAAGAATAGTTGGGATGAACATCTTCCAGTTAATGAATTTATTTACAACAATAGCTACCACTCTAGCATTGGCATACCTCCCTTTGAAGCTTTATATGGTAGCCATTGTAGATATCCAGTTGGGTGGTTTGATATGGGGGAGATGGCATTGCTAGGTCTGGATTTGGTTATGGAAGATTTGGAAAAGGTGAGGTTAATAAAGGAGAGGTTGAAGACAACCCAAAGTGGACAAAAGTCCTACTCCAATGTGAGAAGAAGAGATCTTGAGTTTATGTTTGGTGATTGGCTTTACTTGAAAGTCTCACCCATGAAGTGTGTAGTCTAATTTGGCAAGAAAGGGAAATTGAGCACAAGGTAGTGTTTTGATCAGAACTGGTAAAGTTGCTTATGAGTTGGAGTTACCTATGGAGATAAATATGGTTCATCCAATCTTCATGTGTCCATGTTGAGGAAGTGTGTGGGTGACCTAAGTGCTATAGTACCCTTAGAGGTTGTGGGTGTTTTGGAAGATTATTTGACCTATAAGGAGGTGTTGGTAGAGATTTTGGATAGAAAAGTGAAGAGACTGAGAAACAAAGATGTAGCTTTTGTCAAGATCCTTTGGAGGAATCAACAAGTTGACTGTGCCACATAGGAAGTCGAGGCGGACATGAAAAAGCGATACCCACATCACTTCTACTATAGTCAAGCAGAAGGTAATAGTTTAAATCCCATATATGATTTCAAGTCTTAAGTTTCAACCCGCATATCATTTTGCATGCAATCATGTTTATGGTAGAATATCTATAGTGAATTTTGACATTCATGTTGAGATTTTTGAAATTGATGTTTAAGTGCATTTGTTGTATCCATGTCAGGCTGAAATCTTTATAATCACTTCTCTTACACATGTTTCTTTGACATTCGGGGATGAATAATCCAAAGAGGGAGATATTGAAACACCCCTCATATGCTTCAAAATATCCCATAATAATAATTTCCATATATCTGCGAACCCACGCGTGATTTTCAAAATATCTGACTTCATATTCTCGATTAGGGGGAAAAATTGAGTGGGAAATGGGTATAACCCAAATTTTAGAAGACTCGTCGCAAAAAATAATTTTTGCTAATTCTAACGATTTCTAGTGGCTGTCCATGATGCACCTGGGGTGCACCACTATGTATTTTTATGTCCGCATCTGGTCCGCATAGCGCCAAGGCATGGACCAGTGTAACATTTTCCTTGGTTTTATTATTTCACTCAAGGGAATTAGGGTCATAGACCCAAGATCACTTGCGTGTGATTACCCATACTAAGCCATTTTTCAACTCTATAACTCACAAAACCCTCACTAAAACCTCTCAAAGACTCTATCAAATCTCCCATTCAAATCTATGGATTTCAAGCTCAATTTTGGGACTCAAGGACTTATCTCAATATTTAGGTCTACTTTAAGTTGACCTTAAGGAATTCAAGGTTTAAGGTATGTGGGTCTTTATCCATGGGTCCTTTCACCAATGGAGCCCAACCTTCTCTTTTTATGAAAATTGTATGCTTTCAAGTTATATTATCTATGAGTATCTCTCATTATGAAATATGAATGTACATCATGTTGGGGTTTTACCAAGTAGTGATTGATTATGCATGAATGTCTATTTCAAGCTTATTCCATGATTTGATTTTGTCTATTGAGTGTTTTGAGCTATGAAACTATGTACTATTATGAGCTTTAGTGATGGATTTTAAGGTACTCTACATGAGGGTTTTACTATGATGTTTGCGGGTTGATTTGCATTGAGTTTACTCTTATTATTTCATTTTTAAATTGCATGATTTTGAACAAGTGTCCTGAACCCACCATATGTTTGATAAAATGACATGACAAGAATTCTCAAGTTATTGATGAGCTATTACATGATTTACAAGTCAAGTGAATTCATGATCATTAAGGTCTTTCAAACATGTATTGAATTCATGAAAAGTATCTACGATGTTGCAAGTATCAAGTTTATCCCTATTTCAAGAGTTTTACTTCTTCTGAGCGATTCATTTTAAGGCAAGGGTTCATCTATGATTATGATCTATTCTGATGTTCAAGTTAGGCTCACTAGTAAAGGTCAAGCATGTTTATGATCTGCCAAAGTCATGTTCTTAAAGGCTATTCATGTTATCATTAAAATATGATTATTTCAAGTATTCCATGAGATTTGACTTAGCACTAATTGGGGCTTAAGATGGGGGCTCGACTCAATTGATCCTTATATAAAGTCTTTAGTCTCTAAACTATGTGCCACCATATGACGATGATTATTACCCTTGCTATACTAGTTTATCTATCTAGTTATACCACACCTTGTCGAGGTGTGATATACCTCGAATTATTCATTATATGGTTTACCATGGCAGGTAGACCACACCTTGTCGAGGGAGCGACATACCTCGATCACCTTGTCAAGGGGCTGACATGCCTTGGATTCCAAGTAGTATGTCACTTTGTCTATGTCGGTTAAGGTCTCATCCCACACATATATTGTGTTATTATGCAAGTTGAGTCTTTTACAAGCATGTTTTATTACAAGCATTGATCATGCATGCCATGATGAGATTATATATCCATTGCTTATGATTAAGCATTTTGAATATGTTGACTTATGTCTTTGTTGCATTGCATCCCGCATACTTAGTACATTCAAACGTACTAATGTATACTCTATTCCTAAGTGATATCACCATGTAGGAATGAAAGCTCCTTTTGGTCATCCTCCTTCATGATGCTAGTTTAGTTCTTGGAGAAAGCTTTGGCGAGTCCTCAATTCTAAGGACAACATCTACTCATTTCATATTATGTTGAGACTTCTTCTTATGTTGAATACTTATTATTATGAGGGTGAGCCCGAAAAGTGTATTGGGCCCCACTCCATTCTAAGTTAGAGGTGTTGTTGGATACCATGTTATGTTTATGCTATGAGTTTGACTCTTTTATGCTTCTATGAATATCAAAGACTTCACTTAGTCCCGCTTCCCTTTTAATTATATCACTTGTTGATGTTTACTTTGCTTCCATGACCAAGGATGTGTAAATGATATACGAAGAGGCTTGTTTGGGATCCCTTCGGGTTTCCCATTCGCCGTGTCACGTCTAGGCCCTAGGATTAGGTCGTGAAAGCTCTTTTGACAAAGCATGCATGATTATGAAGTATGTTATGCTTTTTAGCCTAAGTAAACATTGAGATTCCCAATATTAAGTCATTGGCATATCACGCGTAGAAAATTCTTATTAAGTAATAGGTTTTTAAGGGGACTAGCTTATGAGCTAGACCTCTCTCTGACCTAATAACAATGGGTATATAGTGCTTATACCATCGGCTGATGGTTTAATTACTAATAGTTCCATGCCACCCAATATCTTGCACAAGACGTAGATTAGAAAATACACTATAAGGACTCATTCCTCTTTGAAAGCACTCATACATATATGCATTCTCATGGGATAATGACTTAGTACCAAGTGGAATTGTGTGAGGGGACATATCTCCAAGGTTCCATATATAAATCCTCAAGTCCTATAACTATGTGCTAGACATAGGTTCACGTTTATGTACATTTGTGGATGATTATGTTATGTATGGAAAATCCTTGTTGAAATGGGGGTGCTTGTAAGGTAAGGTTACTTCTCTAAGTGGGAGCCTGTAAGGAGAAGTATGGTGTACCTCTGGCAGTAGATCACCTCTCCGTTCATTGTGCGGGAGACCTGAAATCTCATGTAATAGCTCACATGGTCAAGATGTCGGTTGAGGTCACATCCCCATATGTTAACGTATTATCATATTTCATGCATCATGGATTTCATGGAATATTGATAGTATATTCTTTCTTATATGCTTCATGTTATATATGTGCCATAACATAGATTGTAGGTTATTAAGTTCATCAGCATCTATATGCCCACATACTTAGTACATTAAAATGTATTAATGCATACTCTTTGCCCACATGATCTAAACATGTAGGGACCGAAGACTATCTTCATCCACCTTCTGAACATCAGATCCACTTCAATCACTGACACATACCTCTTTTTGCACATTATATTATAATGTAGGGTATGATGTTCATCTTCCGCTCATGCTTAGTTTGTGGAGTTCACTTTCATTCAATTGTTGTTGAGTCTTCATGCTTCAACGACAAGACCTTGAGACTTCCTTATATTTTATTAAGACTTTACTTTATTAATGTTTAGGGTGATCGAGGTCTTTTTATTTGCCTCCATCTTGACAAATAGAGGCATGTTAGACAAAATTATGAAGATGTGCCCACTTATTTGGATGTGGTTTTGTCCTGATTTTTTAGACTTCATCCATTGAGACTTATACTCCATTTATGATTTTGTTGATGTATTTACCTACCTAAGTATGCAATGTATGCTAAGAGGCTTCGTTGGAGTCCTTTGATAGAATATTTTTGTGTCATGTCTAGGGAAGAAATTAGTTCATGATATCATGCCTCATTACATTTTTCAGAAACTAATCAACACCATTATGGGGATGTTCCTTGGTCTATGGTGGCCCTTCTTTTATTGCATGACAAAGTTATGGCTCAAAGTGTTTGGGTCATTCCTCTTGGGGTTGCTATGTACATGGCGATCGTAAGAATTGGATTAACGATTGCCCCTATAACTCACTCCAAAACAATCTAACATAAATAGCCCAAGGAGCCTAGGAAGAATATCTGGTTTCTATAGTAAATTAATTCTACGGTAACACTTATAGCCCATAAAATCATTTACACATCGTAGATTGGGATCTGTGGAACCAACCTCTTTCAATGACAAACTCTAATCAGTTCTATAAATTGGGTCTATGACCCATAAAACTTTCTATGAGTCATAGAAAGGAGCCATAGTTCTCAAGTCCTGAGGCCCTAATATTAATACTTTTTTTTTACTATTGAATAGGACAACTACAGAACATTCTTTGACAAATATGTTGCCTTTACCAGACCTAAGCTCCAAGATCCCAGTACACATTCCACCAACTGATCCTACAACTATAATTTTATGTACAACTTGTGGATTAGTTTCATGGTTCCATGTCCTGAAAACCAAGTCTCATGACTTTATTAATGAACATGTAGGACAACTCATAGAAGGGAACAAAGCCTTAAAAGGGTTTCCATAAACATAGATTTTAGAGACCTCAATTCTTATCTGCTTCCATATGGGGCCTTTCGTCACTTATAGAACTATCTATAGGCCGTGGATGCCTTTCTTGGATTGATTCGATAGCATTTAATGAGGAGTGTTTACAGTTCTTTCCACCATTTCTAAATCTAAGACTTAACATTTTGGGACTAAAATAAGCCCCTTATATGTACCCTTTATGCTATTATTATTATCATTAACACTTAAAATATTTGAGAGTAACATTGGTGTAGAGAAAGATAGGGTTCAAGCATTCTAATCAAAGTCTTCTTGTTTTGAGTAGATTTTTGATTTTTCATGTGTGTAAGGCTATTCATAGTGTCAGTTTGAAGTCCATGGTGATACTGATGTCAGTCAACCTAACTATTCTAAGGCAAAAGGGGCAGTCACTATCAACATAATAACCCAACTTTAGAGGTTGAGTTTTATCCCATAGGGAATCATTGTTCAAGTTGGAAATGACTTATTTGACCAAGTAATTGTAAGCTTTGGGGAGTTGTAATAATTAAAATATGATTTAGATAATGAGTTCTAATTGACGAATTAAACAACTATCAAGGGAAGATGTCAGGGATGTGCAAATATGGGCAACAATCTGACAAATGGGTCTAGTTGCATGACTACGTGAGTTGATTAGGCTAGATTTCTTGTAACCCAAATCACCTATGGTAAATGAGTTTTTAGTATGAATCAACTAAGATATAATACACAGACCGCTGAGAACATGCTTGGCCTAAGAAGTTGAGCAAAACACCTACTACCTTTGCTATTGATTCCATAAATGTGCATATCAATTGAAACCCCATAAGATTTTCAGCTATTATATCCATTTCACACTCTAACAATCCAAGCTATGAAATAATCAGAGATCTAAAAAAAAACCCCAAGTTTGCAACCTTGAGATTCCAACATTAATCTTAGGAACTAATATAAATTCACCCAAATCAACTACAGATAAGTCAAGACGTCACAAACCAAGCAAGTAAATTAAAGATCCATGTCAAAAGCACACCCCCATCATAAGGGTTTTAGCCAGATATGCTAGAAATTAAAGATTGATTACCATACATAACAAGATTAGGTACAAATCAATGGTTATCACAAGCTAATCCTCTCCAATTTGATGCCCAAAAACTTCCAAAACCCTAGCCTCCCTTCTACTCTAAGAAGACGATTCTATGTACTACTACTATATTATAATTGTTCTGATATGGAATAAACAAATGATATACAATATGCTTTCTAAAATTTCTTTTATACTCCATGAGAAAAGTGCGAAATTTCATGCTGCGAAATGCCATTTGGCGATCAAGGCCGACCATCACTGAGAACTCTGGTGATGCGCAAAATGTACACTTGACCGCTTTCATATGCATCTCTATGAGGCTTTTTCCACTGCAATATTAGGTGATGACTCTTTGCTCTGCCTTTCCAATTAGCAATGCTCTGATATATCCTTCATATCACCTTTTCATCCATGTTTTGAGGAATTCGGTGTTATAATTTTGGGCAATCACTTGTGCATTTTGGTGTTTCACCAAATAGATGTTGTTATATTTTTGCTGATGCACTTTTGACTTAACCTAGAACCTTAGTTATTGTATAGTTAGGCAATCTCATTGAGTGATCGACGGATCACCGAGGATGTTGGTGACACCACTTTTTACTGTCTTTCATCACTTTTTCTCTCTTTCCAAGATTCCAACAAGACTTGCCCTTTCGTGCATTTTTAACCCCATTTTCTGTCATGATAGTTGCATATTTGTTAGTAATTGGAATTGTTAGCACATAAGGGAAATATGTCTATTCAATTCAACCCAAAATTGAGTCTAAAATGTGCACTCATCAACACCCCCAACTTAAGACTTTGCTCGTTCTCAAACAAATCAAACATCAATCTATCCAAGTTTGAGCTTACAAATAGGGCCATAGGGAGAAACACACAATTTCATTTTTTCATCCTGCCATAGGAAGGAACACACAATTTCACTTTTTCATCCTTTCTCAAACTTCCACAAACCACTTATGTGACCGTGAAGCCTCAAAAGATTACTAAGGAGTAATCAAAATATGGCTATGCTTACAATTGCTCATGTAATTCCTAATCATTACCCTAAAGCATCACCGTTTTCCCTCATGCCAAAGAATATCTTGATCACTCATGATTATGCCATTGATTAAAGGAGGATCTCTTTAACTCTCGCTCTTCCAAATGGAAAATTGCATGTAAGGTTCAACCCATAGGTTTGCCCTTATTCTTAATTAATGTTCACCTGATTTTCTTCTTGACTAGGATCTCAAAGGACTTTCCTAGGAATGTAATATAGCGTAAAGGTTGGGTATGATGGCATATGGTCAATAGTGCCTTATCCCTCCTTTAACTCTACATGTTCTTTTCAAGCACAAAGGTTCTTTTGGTTCCCTTTTTATTCATCCCATTCTTGACATCTCTTTTGCTTTTGATTGATACACCTTAAGTGTCTCCCACTTGTCTTTGCTTTGAAAGAAAGATCTTCTCTCTTTTTCTTTTTTTTTTGGAGGGTCCTCAATTTTTAAACTTTTTGCTTTTCACTCTTTGTTCTTCTTCTAGGACTCCTCAATGTCTTTCTTTTATTCTCATCCTTCTTTTTCAAACTATTTCATAGGAGACACTTCCTTCTTCCTACTAATCACTCCCAACATAGCCTTTGGCCATAAAGACCTTCAAGTTCGAGAAGGAATTGGTAAGGAAAAAAAAGGATTAGTCTCTTCATAAACATGCATCAGGGTTACAAGGCTATCAAAGAAGGGACTAAGGATCAAAAGGGGTTCACTAAGGATTCAATTCACTGCCAAGGGATGTCACTATAGTCAAATTAGGCTAATAAAACTAAAAGAGGCCTAAGATCATCTTTTAATCCCGAATTAATCAAGTCACTTCTTAAGATAACCCCGACAAGTTCTAGAGGATGTAATATAAGCATTTTAACAAGAATAGTAATCACACATTTAGCAAAATGGTTTTGTATTCAAACAATAGCTACACATTTTCAATTTTTTTTATCATTGCATATCCAAGCTCAATTTCTCACATAATCAACTCAATATTCCTCAAATTTATTTGCGGATTGATTTTTCAAGAAGACACTAATTAGTGAGTACATGCTCCTCATTCATGGAAATATCCAAATCAAAGATATAGATCATCAAAGCTCAGACTGCTAAGGACTAAAGACACAATATATTATTTGCACGCTTGTCATCTATGCACGAGGTTTACCAAAAATTTGCAACCATTCTTTCATTCAACAAGAAAAACAAAAGAAATAACAAAATTAACACTACTCTATCAGAACCCAAATTAAGATCTATTTACAGCCCAAAAAGTTAAAAAAAAATTGTTTAATGAAAGTTGTTTAAGTATTCATTAATAATATTATTAAACAAAATGAACTACCATCATTGTCTCATTAAAAATAATAATCAAGAAGACAGGGAATTCCTCAAGCTCACCCCCACATAACAAAATAAATATTGCCCTCAATGTGTATGGGGCAATAAAGAGAAAACATAACAAAAATTAGTGAGAATAAGAGTCCCTCTATCAAGTCAACTTTGTTGTGATGGTAGTAATGGTGAAAATGAAGATGAAATGATGATGGTATCTATTTCCTCTTCTGTTGGTCTGCTCTCAAGGTCAATATCGGGCCTTGCAAGCTCAGGTGCACTTGCACCAAATGTACAAATCATGGACTGGTTTAACATAGAAGTTGCAAGTACTGCATCTACTATCTCTTCCTCTAATCCATCTAGCTTCTCCGGGTCCTCTTGGCTCTGCTCCACTCCTACTCTCTCCTCATGGAGTGCTCACCTCCTCATGTTTTCATTGATACCTCCCAGAGTCTCTATCTTTAATCTTTCATCTGGGATTGCATCCACATCCTCCTTGATTAGTGAATCTTCTAGCTCATCGAATAATGTTCTCAGATCAGTAGACCGAAGGGAAGTCACTTCCTTTTTCAACTTATCAATATCCGCTTTCAATGTTGTCACATCTGTACTATCACCCTTCTTCTCAACTACCATTATTCTATTTTTCAAATTCACTAAGTTTTTCCATGCTCATCAACTGTAGCCTCAAGCTTATCCATCCTCAACTTGTGAGACTCTATTAGCTAATGGTGTTTAGCCTCAGCCTCCACATATGGCTACAAAGCCTTGGCTATGGATTCCTTAACTATCTGGGGCAAAGATGATTCAACATTTGCAGCCCAAACATCAGCAACTTTGGCAAAATTGCAAATCACAAAAATAGTGGCTTAAGTGAGAGTGTCCTGATCATCTATGCCTTTGGTATTCGTAGGTGGAACAGGAGCAAAAAAATAGTATGCAGTCATGGAGGAAGAAGATACACTTGCCTTAGTATGCAGCTCTAGACTCACGAGCCTTAACATCAATTACCATCGTTACGTTAACCGGCTTCTTCTTGGCCCTGTCCTTCTCATCCCGAAGGTACTTAGCCTCAATCTCACTAATATTGGAGGTAGTCGATGAAGTCACCTCTGTATCAATATTTTTGTTATTTGGGATCGGGTAAATTACATAGAGTTGTAATGAGACTCAGGAATGGCAAAGAAGTTTTCTCCTATTTTTCTGTAGAAAGGATCTCAAAGGTGATGATTGATCTAAGATTCAACTCCTTTTTGTCCCTGATACAACCTACTAATGTGGATTTAACATGGTGTAATACATATTCATTTTGAGAAGGCATCAAATTACAGTTATCTCATAACCCAAGCCTAGGGTCTAGCATATCATATCAATCACACATCCTTAGTCGTAAAAGCAAAATAAACAACAACAAGAGATATAATAACAAGGGAAGTAGGACTAAGGGAAATCTTTGATATTCATAAAGGCATAAAAGATCAAGCTCATAGCATTAGTACATCATAATATCCAACAACACCTCTAACATGGAATGGAGCAGGGGCAAAGACACTTTCCGGACTCACCCTCAGAATAACAAGTGTACAAAATAAAGAAGTATCAAAATAGCAAGAGTAATGTAGACAGTGTCCTCGGACTTGAGCACTCACGAAAACTTATCTCTGAAGTATCAACTACCCACGTGGAGGATGATCAAAAGGTGCTCCGGTCCTTACATGGTATTATCTTGTAGGCATAGAGTATGTGTTAGTATGTTTGAATGTACTAAGTATGTGAGATGAAATGCAATAAGGCATAAGCTAATATAGTCAAAATGCATAATCATAGGCAATAGATATATAATCTCAATGTGGTATGCATGGTCAATGCTAATAATAAAACATGCTTATAAAACATTCAACTTGCATAGTACATAATACATTTGCGAGAAGAGACCTTAACGACATAGACCAAGTGAACTACTACTTGGAATCCAAAGCATACCACCCCCTTGGTAAGGTGATTGAGGCATGTCACTCCCTCAACAGGGTGATCGAGGCATGTCACCCCCTTGACAAGGTGTGGTCTACTTTCCATGATAGCCGTACAATGAAAAATCCGAGGTATGTCACCCCCTCATCAAGGTGATCGAGGCATGTCATCCCCTCGATCAGGTGTGGTATAGCTAGATGTATCCACTAGAAAGCCATAAGAGAGACCATGTATAATCCTATGGTGGCACATGGTTTAGAGACTAAGACTTTACATAAGGAATCCCTGAGTTGAGCCCCTATCTCTAAGTCTTAATAGGTGTTAAGTCAAATCTCACAAAATATTTGAAATAATAATACTTTAATCATAACATGGATTACTTGTAAGAGACATGATGACATGACTTAAGTAGGTCATAAACATGCTTGACCTCTAATATTGAGCATAACTTGAAAATGAAAGTAGATAGCAATCATTTGTGATCCCTTGCTTTAACATGAATGGCTCACAAGAGGTAAAAATCTTGAAATAAGGCTTAACTTGATACTTGTGACATCATAGATACTTTTTATAAACTCAATAGATACTTGAAATCCCTTAATAATGAAGTCACTTGACTTATAAATCATATAATAGATCATCAATAACTTGAGAATTCTTGACGTGACATTTTATCAAACACATGGTGGGTTCATGATACTTGTTCAACATCATGCAATTCTAGAGTAAAATAAGATGAGTAAACTTAATGAAAATCAACCCACCAACATGTAGTATAACCCACATGTAGGGTAACTTAAAATGCATCACAAATGCTCATAATATTAATTGTTCCATAGCTCAAAATATGCATAATCGTAATCAAAAACATCAACTCTTTATATAAGCTTGAAATAGATAGTCATGCATAATCAATCAATATTTCATAAAACCCCAACATACTTTAGGTTCATAATTCATGGTAATCTTAGGTAATACAATTTGAGAACATGCAATTTTCATGAAAAAGGAAGGTTGGGCTCCATGGGTGAAAGGGACCCAATGAATGAAACCTACATACCTTAAACATTGAATCCTTAGAGGTGAATTTGAAGTAGTTTTAGAGCTTGAAATGAATCTTTGAGTTCCAAAGTTGAGCTTGAGATCCTTAGATTTGTATGAGAGAAGTAGGAGAGCCTTAGAGGTGTTTGAGAGAGGTTTTTGGGAGTTATAGAGTTGGAAATGGGCAAAGTATGGGTGATTTCACGTCTTAGTGGGCATGAAGCTCTGACCCCAATGCCCTTGGGTTCATAAGAAAAACAAAGGAAAATATTGTACTAGTCCACGTCTAGTAAGCGATACAGACTAAACGCGAAGGAGGAACTTATACTGTTCCGTTCCCCTGGCGCGTTGGACCAGGCACGGATGTTCTCTGGAAATCGAAAATAAGCAAAAATTATTTTCCACTATGGGTCCTGTAAAATCCAAGTTATACCCTTTTCCCACTCAATTTATTTCCCTGATCGATAATATGAAATCAAATTTTCAATATCATGTACGAATTACGAGATATATGAAAATTAAGACTATGGGCATTCTAAGCATATTTTTGCATTTCGATATCTCCCCCTTGGAAATATTCCTCCCTGAATGTCAAAGAAACATGCTTAAGAGAAATAATCATGAGTATTTCAGCCCAACATGAATGCAACAAATGCATTTAAACATCATTCTCACAAATCTCAACATTAATGTAAAAAATCACCAAAAACTTGTTACCATGAACATTAATGCATTCAAAATAAAATAGAGCTGAAACTTAAGACATCAAATCATATACGAAACTTAAATTAGTACCTTTGCCTTGAGTAGAGTAGAAGAGATATCGGTATTGATTTCTCATGTCCAGCTTGCCTTCCCATGTGGCACTTTTAACTTGTAAATTCCTCCAATGGACCTTGAAGGAAGCTACATCTTTGTTTCTCAACCACTGCACATGACTATCCAAAATCTCCACCTCGACCTTCTCATAGGTCAAATTATCTCCTACAACACCCACAACATCCAATGACACTATAGCACTTGGGTTACCCACACACTTTCTGAACATGGACACATGGAAGACTAGATGAACCATATTCATCTTCATTGGTAACTCCAACTCATATGCAACCTTACCCACTTCCCTCAAAACATTATAAGGAGCCATAAACCTTGGGCTTCATTGCCCCTTCTTGCCAAACTGGACCACAACCTTCATGGGTGAGACTTTTAAGTAAACGCAATCAGCAACCTTAAACCTAAGATCTTTTCTCCCTACATCGGAGTAGGACTTTTGTCTACTTTGGGCTATTTTCAATCTCTCCCTTATCAACTTCACCTTCTCCTTGGCCTCTATGACCAAATACAGACCTAGCAAAGACATCTGCCCCACTTCAAACCACCCAATCAGGGATCTACAATACTTACCATATAAAGCTTCAAAGGGATCCATACCAATGCTTAAGTGGTAGCCATTGTTGTAAGAAAAATCAATAAGTGGAAGATATTCATCCCAACTACCCTTAAACTCCAAAAGACAAGCTCTAATAATATCTTCAAGAGTTTTGATAGTGTTGTTGGCTTGACCATCCATTTGAGGTTGAATAGTCGTGCTAAGCTTAGCCTTGGTACCAAGACCTCTTTCGAAGGACCTCCAAACGTGAGAACTAAATTTAGCACCACGATCCGAAATGATACAGAAGTGCACCCCATGCAATCCTACCAACTCATGGATGTACAACTTTGCATAATCTTCGGCGCCATAAGTAGTTTAGATCGGTAGAAAATGAGTCAACTTTGTCATTCTATCCACAACAAGCCAAATAGAGTCAACGTGTTTCCTACTCTTAGGCAACCTAACTACAAAATCCATGTTGATCTCTTCCCACTTCCAAGTAGGAATCGCTATGTCTTGGGCTGGGCCACCCGACCTTTGTTGTTCCGCTTTCACTTGTTGGCAATTGTGACATCTAGATATGAACTTTGAAATATATCTCTTCATACCACCCTACCATTACACCTCCCTCTGGTCTCTATACATCTTTGTAGAACAATGGTGAATAGAATAGGATGAATTATCACCCTCCTTCAAGATCAACACCCTTAAGTCATCAACATTAGGCACACATAACCTACCTTGATACCTAAGGGCACCATCTCCCCCTTGGAAAAAAAACTCCACTTTACTATCTTTCACCAAGGCCATCAACTCTAATAATGGGGGGTCAAGATCTTGTTTTGACTTTACCTCCTCAATCCAAGAAGATTTAGAACCAGCAACAACCAGTACACCACCATTTTCAACTTCACCCTACCTGACCCCCAATCTTGCCAACCGGTATACTCATCTAGCCACCTTTTTGTCACCGTCATCATAATGAGTTAGACTACCCATGGACAGTCTACTTAAAGCATCAGCCATAACATTAGCTTTGCCGGGGTGATAATGCACACTTATATCATAATCTTTTAGGAGCTCTAACCACCTTCTTTGTCTCAAGTTCATATCTTTTTAGGTGAACACATATTGGATACTCTTTGTGGTTGGTAAACACATCAGCATGAACCCCATATAAGTAATGATGCCAAATCTTCAAAGCAGACAACACAATCGCTAATTCAAGATCATGGGTGGGATAATTCTTCTCATGCACCTTAAGTTTTCTAGAGGCATATGTGACTACCTTGCCATTTTGCATCAAAACACACTCCTAACCAATTCTTGAGGCATCACAATATACTACAAATACTTCCAAGCCATCTGGTAGAGCCAAGATAGGAAAGGAGATAAGCTTATTTTTCAAATTTTCGAAACTCTGTTCACGTTCATTAGTTTACATGAATTTTACCTTCTTTTGGGTTTAGTTAGTCATAGGAAAAGCAATAGATGAAAAACCATTCACAAACCTCCGGTAGTAACCCGTGAAACTCCTAATATCCAACGTAGTCAAGGGTCTAGGAAAATTTCTAATCACATCCGTCTTCTTAGGATCCACCTTGATGTTATCACTTGACACCACTTGCCTTATAAATGCAACCTCTTTTAACCAAAATTCACATTTTTCATATTTAGCATACAACTTTTCCTCCCTCAAGATTTGTAACACCACCCTCAAGTGATTCACATGCTCTTCCTCACTCGCAGAATAAATCAATGTATCATCAATAAAGTCCACCACAAATATGTCAAGGTAGGGTTTAAACACCATATTCATGAGATTCGTAAATATAGCTGGTGCATTAGTCAACCCAAAGGACATAACCACGAACTCAAAGTGCTCATACCTAGTCCGAAAAGTCATCTTGGGAATATCACACTCCCTCACCTTAATTTGGCGTTATCCGGAGTGAAGATAAATCTTGGAAAATTGACTAGCCCCTTGTAGTTGATCAAAAAGGCCATCAATCCTTGGTAGAGGGTACTTATTCTCTGTGATAACCCTATCAAGTTACCCGTAATCAGTGCACACTCCAAGAGAACTATCATTTTTCTTCACAAATAATACTAGTGTACCCCAAGGTGACATACTAGGCCTTATGAAACCTATTTCAAACAAATCCTTCAATTGATCCTTGGACTCCTTTAATTCCTCCTGGGCCATACAATGAGAGGGAGTGGAAATAGGTTGAGCTTTGGGAAGGATGTCTATACCAAAGTCTATTTCCCTCTCGAGAGGAACACCGACAAGCTTATCGAGAAAGACATCAAGAAAATCATTAACAACCAGAATTGACTCAATAGGAAGGACTTTGGACTCAACATCCCTAATCCTCACAAGATGATAAAGGCAACCCTTAGAAATCAACTTTTGGGCTTTAACACAAGAAATAAATCTACCCTTGACCACCACATCGTGAGTTTCCCACTTAAGTACAATCTTATTAGGGAATTGAAATTTAACCCTACCAGTTCTACAATCAATGGAAGCATAATATGCATGCAACCAATTGATCCCAAGAATGACATAAAAATTTGCCATATCTAATTCAATAAAATCACAAGGCAAAACTTCATGCAATATGAACATAGGACAATTTTGATAGACTCTTTTAGAAACAATAGACTCACCAACGGGGAGTAGACACGTCATATGATTCACATGACAATTCGGGACTCACATGAAGCTTTTTCGCGACAAAAATAGTAATGAAAGAAAGAGTGGCACCTAGATCTATGAATGTATAAACATCAAAATCAAAAACCTTTAACATATTGATGACATCAGACACCTCATCCACCCCTTGCCTTCCTTGAAGAGCATAAAATCTATTTTTCCTTGGAGTACCCCCTTGTTGGCCTACCTTTGCCCTTGGACCCGCATTAGCACCTCGGCATTGTAGAAGACTATCTCTACCTTTGCTTTGAGTATGAGGATAAGCAATAACCTTGTGACCTACTTCACTACAACCAAAGAAACCATTAGTGTTTCTCAAGCATAGGCCACTATGGTTCCTGCTACATCTTTGCCACATAGGGTGAGTAATCCTACCAATACCACCTTGAAATCTTGGATTATCATTAGCAAATCTCTTATTAAGAGCATTGGAAGACCCTTGGCTTTGCAACTTGCGGCCTTGAGGAAATCATCCACCCTTGGAACCTTGGAAACCACCTTCAAGACAAGCCCTCTTGGACTCACCACTTTTTCTTTTTCTAAGATTTTCCCCCTCTAGTTACTCGGAATATGTCATGAGTCAGGACAAGTCCATATCACCTACTAGCATGGAAGTAAAACACTTCTTATTGACCAAGTCGGACACTCCCGACACAAATTTGTTCATCCTTGATCTAGGTTCGACAACCAATTGTGGACCATACTTGGAGAGCTTGTTGAACTTGAGGGCATACTCCCTCACACTCATGGAACATTGCTTAAGGTTCACAAACACCATCATCATAGCCTATCTTATCTTGATAGTGAAGAACTTGTTGAGGAATGCGGCTTTGAACACCTCCCAAGGAATAGCATCACTATCTCTCCTATCCAATTTCTATTGGGTGAACCAAATTCGGCCCACACCTTTTAGTTGGTAGGCTGCTAACTCCACTTTTTTTTTTGAATTGACCCCCATGATATACAACACTTTATACACCTCATTGATGAACTCTTGGGGATCCTCTTCCGGCTTGGATCCATGGAACTCCGGTGGGTTCATTCTAGTCAAAATCCCTCACCCTAGATGTCGGGGTGGGAACATGAGGGGCTTGGTACCCTTGGTTCATTTGGTTTGTAATACTATGGGCTATTATTGTGATAGCATCCCAGAACTCTTCTTGGGCTACCCCTCCTTCTTGAGGAGCTTGAGGAGCGGAAGGGCTCGGTTCCTCCTCGGGAGTACGGGCTCTCCTTATTCTTACCCTTTGAATAAACATGATCTAGAAGGAAACAAGAGCATTCATTAGGGGAAAATAATGTAGTTACACCTAAAGCACGATATAGACCACGAAGAAGTGAAACATTTCCTAAAACGCCGCAAAGCCTCCCATTCATAGTTGTGGCGCATTTCACAACAATGAATAAGACTATAATTTACACGGTGTGTTAGATTTCCAAGGATCATTAACAACCTAGTGCTTTTATACCAAGTTTGTCATGACCCAAGGCTAGGTCCTAGACGTGATACGCTGAATGGGAACCCGAGGGGACCCCAAAAAAAGCCTCTTATCATATCAATCATACATCCTTGGTCGCGGTAGCAAAATTAACAATAACAAGAGATATAATAACATGGGAAGTGGGACTAAGGCAAATCTTTGATATTTGTATAGGCATAAAAGAGTCAAGCTCATAGCATAAGTACATTGTAATATTTAACAACACCTCTAAACATGGAATGGAGCGGGGGACAAGACACTTTCTGGGGTTACCTTCATAATAACAAGTGTTCAACATAAAGAAGTCTCAAAATGGAAAGAGTAATGTAGATGGTGTCCTCGGACTTGAGGATTCACCAAAGCTTATCTCCGAAGTATCAAGTAGCCACATGGAGGAAGATCAAAAGGTGCTCCGGTCCCTACATGGTAATATCAGTAAGCATAGAGTATGCGTTACTACGTTTGAATGTACTAAGTATACAAGATGCAATGCATTAAGACATAAGACAATATAGTCAAAGTGCATAATCATAGAAAATAGATGTATAATCTCAATATGGCCTGCATGGTCAGTGCTCATAATAAAAGATGCTTATAAAACATTCAACTTGCATAGTACATAATATATGTATGGGAAGAGACCTTAACCGACATAGACTAAGCAAGGTACTACTTGGAATCCAAGGTATGTCACCCCCTTAGTAAGGTGATTGAGGCATGTCACCCCCTCAACAAGCTGATCAAGGCATGTCATCCCTCCGATAAGGTGTGGTCTACTTGTCGTAGCATCCATACAATGAATAATTTGAGGCACGCAATCGTTAAGGTGATCGAGGAATGTCACCTTCCAGAAAAGGTGTGGTATAATTAGATGGATCTACTAGACAACCATAAAAGAGATCATGTATAATTCTATGGTGGCACATAGTTTAAAGACTAAGACTTTACATAAGGACTCCTTGAGTCGAGCCCCCATCTTAAGTGTCACACCCAAAGTTCCATTAGGGCGGACTGGCACCAGTTGTCGATGAGGCCTGGGAGAACCAACCTGTATCCATACGCTTTTTATACATATTATAAGGGATTTCTATATTTGATATGCCTTTAAGAAAATAAATAATGATAACAAGCCAAAAAGAAATGCATATGGCTAGGCCGTTGGGGCTATGATGTTTAAAGTACGATCCATGACCACACATTAATTTACATAGTCTATAAAGCCTCTAAATAAGAAAAAGTATCAGATAGGGGTCAGGACAGGCCTCGCCTCGGCTAACTGTATAATACAAAAGTATAAGCTCTGGACACACAAAACTCTGAAGCAACCTGGAGCTTAGTAACATCAACTGGATATCCTGTACTCCTATTGGGGAGATCTACTGAGACCTATACCTATAGCATAAAATGCAAGTCCCCCGTAAGGGACATCTGTACGAGATAATGTACTGAATATGTAAGGCAGGAAATACTATATATGAAGTAACAACTCAAATGAGACTATGCACTGGTGTAGGATAAGAGACCACCTTTAGTTATACTGTGGGATCATGTACTTTATGTCCTTTTATTACTTTACCTTTACTTTATAGTCTATGCACAACATGTAATACAAATGACCAGTTGATTAGTGGTAAATCTATATCGGGATCGGCCCTGGCTAGGCTTTTCCTTTAAACCCTTGGGCTACTCTCTGTGATAGGATCTACCCTGGCTAGGTGATTCTTCCACCCCACAGGTTACCACCCATCAACAAGCAATATACTTTATCTTTCAATTACCTTTGAGATGATTCTTCTGGAGGTCCTAATATTGGAGATGTAGGACTGTAAGTACAATATATGAGACGTAAATAATCACAAAAAGAAGCACCATAATGAAAGGAGTAAGTTACACAAATAATGAGATGCATAGGAGGTAGAATATCACATAAACTTTACTTAGCAACAAGAACCCCTGTAACTTGGTATCCACGTAATTATGAAGATTTGAAGGTGACTATGTATGAGAGCATATGAACATGTGGAAGAGTGGAGATACGGTTAATAGTTGTGTCAGAGTTGGTAAGTGCCTTTATGTGCCAAGGAAGAATCTAGATTTCATGCCAAGTAATACGAAATTAAGTAGCCTTACATACCTCGCTGTACGACCTAGCTTTACCTCGAGATAACCTTCCCTTGCTCCAAATATTTATTTATAACATAGTAGGTGATAAAACTAGAGTAGCATCCAATAGATACATCTTGGCAGTCCAATCTCATATAAAAATAACACATGGGTAGAAAGCGGATAATTGTAAACCCGAGCGTATTTTTTCAACCTTTGTGCCCTTAATCATATTTTCTAATACACAGTATCATGTACATATCATGCGCAGCCTTCTTTAGTGCTATAACAGCCTTACAACAGCCCACAAAGCGTAGGACATAACAATTCTACGCAACATACAAATAGGCGACATAATGTTACATCCCTTCGCTACATTACAATGTTGACGATTCCAAAACATTACGAACTTCAACCAAACCGTTCCCACAAAATTTATACGTGCAAATAGTCCTAAAATATTTAAAAAATTCCTCAAAATAAGTGTAGGATGTGAGACCATAGTCCTCAATCAATCAGCCCACAAGTTCCTATTACGAGCACAATTACGATATCACACAAGAACTCACTTTTGCAGACTATAAAATGGTGCATAAGCCCTTATACATCATTATAGAACTAATAAACATTAAGAACAGTATCATCCCTTCATAAGTAATCCAACTAAAAAGAGAAAATCTTCCAAATAAACAAGAAAAAATTTATAACAACTTTTGGAACACATGCTATCCAACAATTTCAGCATAGACATAACCAACACAGTCTCTTGTTTTTCATGAAGAAACCTCACTAAATACACAACTATAATCACTTAACTTTACCTTCAAGATTGAGAGCCTCCTTAAGAACCCTAAAAGCTTCCTTTGGCTGCTTTACAAAGTCAAGAAAGAAGAACAATGAAGTTTTGTGAAAGCTGAAATTTTTCAAGTCTAAGAATGAATGAAATTTGCCACTTGTGACCCCTTTTTAAAGGACTAATTTAGCCAAATTTATTTTAATTTTTAAGCCTTATTTTATCAAGTTATTAAAGTACCATTTTGCCCCTTTCACTTGGGCCTGATGGGGCTCCGAATTGATGGGATTTTGCTGCGTATTTTTTCCCTTTTCTCTTAGTTAGTTGGGCCTAACTTACTAAAGAAATCGTAATGGGCTCGGGCTCTTTTTATATTCTTCTTTGGCTGAAAATATAGTCCATTTATGATGGTAAAATATGGGCTAAATTTATACCCTTAATACAGATTTATTCATAATCGGACTTAGACAAATTCGACGTCAGACCTCGTCTCCGTTTAGCTAGAAATTTTAAGCTATGCAAGCAGGTGCTTCACCTGCTAGCTTTTTGAGTCCTACAAGAACCTCAATTCTCTCACTTTCTTTTAGGTCATGATCTCCTCAATTTAACATAAAACTTGTATGCAATCGATCTTCTTAAGCATTAGATGTACATATCGCCCTCTAACATGAGATTCAAGCACTTTTTAAAATGCACTCTAATTTGACCAAACCATATCATGTTTCATTTGCTAGTACTAGTATTGTAAGATGTGGGGTCACATTAAGTATCAATTGGTGCTAAGTCAAATCCTATGGAATACTTGAAATAATTATACTTTAATCATAACATGGATGACTTGTAAGAGATGTGATGGCATGCCTTGAGTAGCTCATAAACATGCTTGACCTCTTATAATGACCCTAACTTGAACATGAACGTAGATAACATTCATACATATTCCCTTGCTTTAACATGAATGGCTCACAAGAGGTAAATATCTTGAAATAGAGCTTAACTTGATACTTGCAACATCATAGATACTTTTCATGAACTCAATATATACTTGAAAGCGCTTAATCATCATGAAGTTACTTGACTTGTAAATCATATAATAGATTATCAATAACTTGAGAATACTTACTTAACATTTTATCAAACACATGGTGGGTTCATGATACTTGTTCAAAATCATGCAATTGAAGAGTGAAATGATATAAGTAAACTTAATGAAAATTAACCCACCAACATGTAGTAAAACCCTCATGTAGGGTACGTTCAAATCCATCACAAAAGCACATAATAGTTCATAGTTTCATAGCTCAAAACATGCATAATCTCAATAGACAACATCAAATCATGATATAAGCTTGAAATAGATAGTAATGCATAATTAGGAGTGGCAAAATTAAGCCCAACTTTCCCAAACTGACCCAACCCATTGAAGTTTGGGCGGGTTAGCTCAACCCATCTCAACCCAACCCATTTCAACCCATTTAAAATTGGGTTGATATGCAACCTGAACTAGTTCGAGAGAGATCTTGTTAAAATATTTTCAAAACACTTTTTTTCAATTTGATATGTTTTATATAGCCATAATAAAGAAAGCTAAAATTTAATCAAGTACTAAAATAATGAATAAGAATATATAAAATAAGTATAACTTAGTAAAAATTGGGTTGGGTTGGGTTTGACCAGCTCTGTAACCCGTTTTGACCCAAGCAAATTTGGATTGGGTTGTGTCTCGACCCGTTTGGTGTCTTGACCGATTATAACCCATTCATATTTGACGCAACCCACCCAATTGCCACCCCTATTCATAACCAATAATTATTTCATAAAACCCAAATTTACTTTAGGCTATCATTTATAATAAAAGGTACCCATAGGTAATACAACTTCAAAACATGCAATTTCAATGGAAAGGGAAGGTTGGGATCCATTGGGAAGTGACCCAATAGATGAAGCCCACATACCTTAAAACTTGAATTCTTAGAAGTGAACTTGAAGTAGTCTTAGAGCTTGAAATGAATCCTTGAGTCAAAGTTGAGTTTCTGATCCTTAGATATGGATGGGATTATTAGCAGAGCCTTAGAGGTGTTTGAGAGAGGGTTTTGGGAGTTATCGAGTTGAAAAATGTCTAGGTATGGGCGATTTCGTGTTTTAGTAGGCATAAGGCTATGATCCCAATGCCCTTGGGTGCATAAGAAAAACCATGAAAAATGTTATACTGGTTCGCATCCAGTTCACAACACAGACCGAATGTGGAGGAGAAAATTATACTGCTCCGCACCCCTGGCACATCCCAGCCAGGTGCGAATGCTCTATGGAAATAGAAAATTAGAAAAAATTATTTTTTGCTATGGGTCCTCTAAAATCCGAGAAATACCCACTTCCCACTCAATTCTCGTTGATCGAGATATATGGAAATTACGATTATAAGCATTCCAAAGCACATTTTTGTGGCGTTTGAAGCTAATGAACCTAAACCAATAACGAGCAGTTATACTAAGCTCCTTGTTTTCAATGATTGACCCTTATTTCAACCATGAGGGGGATGGAATCCTAATTAGTGGAGCTGACCATGGTTTTATATCTCCAAAGGTTTGAAGCTTCCATAGATCTCTCAGGCTGCTCCACCTTTGGAATGTACAACTGAAAGCATCATTAATTTCAGTCTCTCCATATAGTATCTGCACACCTCGAACCTCTACAACATCCAACTATTTTGATGTAGTTCGTACCCTGCTTCCACTCCTTAAAACCACTTGTCCGTAAGATTTATAGAATTTAAGCACAAGACTTGGAACATATGGATCCCGAAGTTTTATAAAGCTCTAATATTCATGAAATTTATGCTCTTTCCACACTTCCGGGTATTGGTTAGTCAATCATTCTATTGATAACTACTTTTCCTCTAAGATTGTTCTCTACCTTTCAACCATGAGCCTGTATAAAAACATTGGGGCTGTGGTTTCTTAGTTTTTCTGAGATGCCTTTGAGATAGCGTCATGCAGGGCTATGGTTCTGAACTCACTTTTACGTGTCTTTGGGCTTGACTCCCTCGGCAAGGGTGAAGGTCTTATTGATTTGGCTAGGACATGCTTTCACATGGTCAATCTACACAATAGACTTCAACATTCTTGTGGGAAGCATTGACAAATAATTAAGCACACATTCGATTATATGGAATATATTCAAAATAGGCTAGTCAGTTAGACCGCGTATCATACTCAGTTAATCACCAAGCTGATTCGGTGGTCAAAACCACCATCCCATTTCTGCATAGATTTCAGGCTTGGGGCTATTGCTAATTTCAACAATGCTCATGTTCAATATGCGATCCACCAATTTGATTCGGTGACAAAGAAAGTGCATTGCCAAAAGATTCGATGGTCCCTTAAGGAAAACAACCAAATAAGGCAGTGTACATGCCAGTTGGGCACATCACCGAGTGCACTTAGGTGGTCAAAATGACCATCGTCTATTATGACTAGCAAGGGCCTTCATCCGTTCACCCAAAGCTTCAACAATTTTCACCGACCATAGTGATTAATTACACATACCAACCCACTAGAACAAATCAATACAAGCTTAATTAATGGCTATCACTGTCATATGATTTCAGAGCTTATGCATTCAATCAAATGATGATTTACCCTTAAGAATAATGTCACTCAATCTATCATAGGGAAAGTTCAATCACTTAAAAGAAATCAGGAGTTACTCAGGCTTTAGTCATAGTCCATAGAAGTAATAATCCAACGAGAAAGCACATTTCAAGAACATATTCGTGTGATCATGGCCTATTTTAATGTGAGAACAATCAAGCATCACAGAATGCACAAGAATTGGGGTCAAGACCACAAACTAACCATCAAGGAGTAAAAAAAAACCTTAATTCATAACTCTAACCTAACTCATTCATAACCCCAATTTTTACATTTATAAAGAGATATCAAAATACTGAATAAATAACACAAACATGCAATATAGGGTTCAAAGGCAACTCTAAACTTCTACCCATATGAATCTCTCAAGAATTTCAAAGTATAAAGAAAAATTTTCACGTCAAGACCCTGATTAATCTCATGAAAAATGGTTCCTTCAAAGATATATAATAAGGTGTGGAAATCATACCTATTCAACAATGGGGAACAATGAAATCTTTGGTAATGTCCTTTGATGATTATTCTCAACTTCTTGGTTAAAATTTTCAAAGAAAAGCAAAGGAAAAGGGTATAGGTGTAAGAGGGAAGAGAAAAGGAGGGAAGGTGGAAAAGTGAAAGGGCCTTGGCATTTCAAAAGCCTTAAGTAGGTTGGTTAGTATGCATATTCAGCGACGCTGAAGCACACCGCCTAGCACACTTGGCCCTGCACCAGACATAATGAGATGATACTGACCATCGCCAACTAGGATTGGCCATTCTCTGTTTGACTTTTGATTCACCAAAATTTATAGCACTTCTAGGGTCACCTCTTAACCAAAATGCAGTAAAATTGACCGTCGCTAATATCACTCGATGATATGCTGAGTGGTACCCCTTGGTGGCTCTTATCAACATACTACTCCCATTATTCTTGTCATCCCTACACAGTTTAACACCTATTATTCAAACTATAAAGTAGTAAAATACTTAACTTGGGTTGCTTCTCAAGCAAAACCATAGTTAACGTCATGACATGATGTCGTTTCTCTTCATCGCAAGTTACCATTGATTGATCTATAATTCACAATATCCTAGGATCATCTCCTGCTTTCAAAGTTTTAGAAATGTTGAAAACAATGCCCTTCTCATTCACTATAAATTTCAAGTTTCCACTCTCCACATCAACCACAACTTGCCCGGTGGCTAGGAATAGCCTCCCCAAAATGATAGGCACATCTGTATCCACCATACAATCAAAAACCATAAAATCTGCTGGAAGGACAAAGTTATCTACCTTCACCAACACATTGTGTAGAGTTTCCTTATCAGCCATAAACGACTGCATTGTAGTTTGTGATGGGGTTTCCAAACCCAGTTCCTCAAAAATAGCTAGGGGCATGAAATTTATCCTTTCTCCAAATCACAAAGAGCTTTGCTGAACTTTAAGGCTCCTATTATGCATGGAATGGTGAACTCTCTTCAGTCTTCCTTCTTAGTAACTAACTTTTCTTTAAGGCTTGAACTGTAGTTATGAGACTCTTCAATAGTCTTTGATTCAAGAGTCCTCTTCTTTGTCACCAATTCATTCATAAACTTGGTATATCCAGGCATTTCAATTAATACTTCCACAAGGGGAACATTTATTGATAAAGAAATGAACAAAGCAAGAAACTTTGAAACTTAGCGTCCTCCTTTTTCTTCTTCAATCTTTGTGGGAATGGAGGATTCACTTTGACATGAGATGAGTTCGGCCTCATAGATAGACTTGAGTTTTTAGTGGTAGAGTTCTTAGATTTTGCCACATTGTTCATACCTTTCTCTTGCTTACCATTCTTGGGATTCTCGAGGATGTCATCGTCTAAAACTTGAGCCTCCTGCTCATCATCCTCAACAATGACCACATCTTCATTTTCTTTTACCTCTTTTAGACCTTCATTAACAACAAGTGATGGTTTAGGGACTTCGCTTGTCTTTCCACTTCAAGTGATAATGGCCAAGCACAACTGATCATTCCCTTTTAGATTGGCCACCGTGTCACTGGGTAGACCTCCCTTAGGACATTAATTCAAATGAGCTAAAATGTTTCCTAATTGAGTTTCCAAATGTTTAATGGACGCCAAATGAGACATCACAGTTTAGAAAAATCAGATTCATTTCTTTCAAGACCTTCTCCGAAGCCTACACCTTACTCAAAATTCATGAATGCATATCTTTGGTTCGAGGTTTCTCTTAACTAACCACTGGTTCAACAACCTTCACTCTATTATGTAGTTGAATGTACCTTTCTCTCTCACGAATATGCCAACCCCTACTTTGAGATTGCTCAGTCTATGCTCGATCTTGCCATTTAGAGTTATTGTTCTGACTTTTATTCTCGGGTGGCCTTTGAAAAGCCAATCGAGAACTCACTATTGGTTAACCATGTAATGACATTATTCATCATAACCACCTTCAAATGATGCACCTTCAAACATCACTTCCCCGATAGCTCCCATAGCATTCACACTCTTGCGGTTTCCTCCCATGACATGCTTGGTCAAAAGATCAAGCTGTGTTAATATCTTAGCCATGTTCTAGTTCATTTATTGGTCGTTGGCAAGCTGTTTCTTAGTAGGACCTCTGTGGCTTGAAGAAAATATACCATTTCTTGTATATCATGCTCTATTAATTTTAGTCATTCCATCCAAGAGGTTGCAAGTTTTAGTGAATGAATGTATCATTAAGCCTTCTGATACTAGTTGATCAACCTCTCCTTTATTAAAAACACCAGGACTCACACAAAAGTATTGTAAAAGCATGTGGTACAAAAATCCTCTGTTAGGACACTAACATAAGAGTTTCTGAAACTGGAGCCATGTTTCATGCGATGGCTCACCCTCTAGCTGCTTAAGGTTCTCAATATTTTTTCTCAATTTGATCATCTTTGAGGGAGGGAACAATCTCCCTAGAATGTGGTTTGTAGCTCCCCCCATGAAGCAATAGAATCACGAGCAAACTCTACTAGCCACCTCAATACTTCTCTAGTAATAGAGAAAGGAAATAGTATTAGTCGGTTGCCTCCTTGCTTACTCCCCTAAATTTGAATGGGAGACATACATCAACAAAGTTCCTCAAGTGTTCATGAGGATCTTCATCGTCGAGCCCTATGAAAAATCCCTTCAATTAAGGACTTGCAACATGGTGCTCATCACATGGAAATTAACTCCTCTAGTCAATGGGGGTAATCGGATAGCACCGGTGCTTCCAACCTAATCTTAATTAACATCTTGCATCCCATTCACGTCCCCGACATTCTCATCACGAATGCTTTATTCATCTACTAAAAGAATTCTAATGAAACGATCCTAAAAAGTGCTCGAAAATGTGCCTCAAAAGTGCCCGAAATCGTAATTTCCATATATCTCAAAATCCATGTGTGATAACAAAAATTCGACTTCATATTCTTGATCAGGGGGAAAATTTGAGTAGAAAATGGGTCTAACCCAGATTTTAGAGCTATCGAATCACAATTTGAAAACTGTAAAATATGATTTCCAAAGAGCAGAGTGCACCCCTAACGCGAGGCGGCTGGGGCGCACCACAATGTTCATTTTGTTCAGCTTTTCTCTTCTCGGTCCAAGACTTTTGAGTCTTAGTCCTAAGTCTTTCCATGCATGAAAATACCTATACTTAGCCATATTTCACCTTCATATCATACAATACATTCCTAAATACTCTTTTAAACACTTAGACAAATATTTCACCTCAAAATTTTAAGTCCCAAAGCTCATCCGAATCTTAAGGATTTCAGTCAAACTTCAAGTCTCCATTTCCAATCTTTATCAATGATTCTCCAAAGTCAAGGCATGTGGGTTACAAACATTGGATCCTTTCATCCATTGTGCCCAAGCTTCTTTTTTACCAAAATCTCATGTTTCTAAGTTGGTTTACTTATGAGTCTTACTTACTATGAAATTGACTACGAACTATTTTGGGGTTTTGTAAAAGTGTGACTGTTTAAGCATGTTTGGAGCTACGAATCTATGATCCATTGTGGGATTTGATGAAAGGTTTTCATGTATTTATCATGAGGGTGTAGTGATGGTCACGCTCCAATAAGAAAGCAATTGCTATCAATAATTAACCTAACCGAGGTTAGGGTCGAATCCACAGGGAATATAGGGCTTGACTATAAGATTTCACTCCTAATCATTCCTAGTATCTATAATTATAATCTTTAGATGGGGGGGGTGTTGTGATTCAAAGACAACATAAAATAAATACTAAATACAATACATGCAAAACCCCAATCATAGACATGCTCAAAACCTAGGTCATCACAAGTCAACTATCCATTGTTCCCACAACCCCAAGTTGTGGGTGTTTAGATACTCATGGCTAAGATAAAACACACAATAATGCACATAATAGACATATCTGAGAGTTTCACCAATAATATTGAAGGAGATAAGTACCGCAATTTGCAAACCCACAAGCTTGATTGGTCAATAATGAGTACAAAGCAAGATTTGCAATCCCAAAAATTGGTTTCCAAAAGAGAACAATAATCTACTCTAAAAACCTAAGTAAAGCTTCAAAATGTAATGGAGAAATGTGTAATGTTTGAACTCTCACCCAAAAACCTAACTTAAACTATTTATAGTATTACAAAACAACCCTAAGAATTATGCAGAAAAGACACCTGGCATCGGATAAAATTTTTGCAGTTATGACTCGTAGGTAGGCCTAGAAGTCGTAGTCAGGATCCTGTATCAGGTTCTTGGCATCTTGGACTAAACTGGTACAACCCATAGGTACGAGTTGTTACTCGAGCTACGACTTATATGTTGGTTTTGTAGTCTTGGTCTTCAGTTTTTTGTCCAACATTTTGGCTCTCTAATTCTTGCTACGAGTCCACCTATATGAGTCATAGGGTGTCTTACGACTCGTAGGCCAGGCTCATAGAGGTGACCTTCACTTGGAAATTTTCGGTTCTTGCTATGACACAACCTATGACTCGTAGGAGGGCTTGTATGACCTATGCTTCAACAAAATCTGTAACTTTTCTTTAAAATCATGCCAACCTAACTTTTCTACAAGATTAACACAAAAACACATGAAAACACTAAAAAGTCGCTTTAAGAACACACAAAATCCCTTATTTTAGGCACCAAATGTGTTATAATTTGACAGCACATTAATACCCTCAACTTACAATTGTTGCCTGTCCTTAAGCGACGACTCAATCTATGTAGACAGAGATAAATACATAGCAGCTATATCAATGGAATATACAACAACTTATTTGGTTCAGGTACCCAGCTACTATTTTCAAAATAGGGCTGCTAAGTTATTAAGCAAACAAGAACATCATGAGCGACCTGACAATCCAACTTTGACAAGCTAAGGAGCATCAACCTTCTGCAATAACTAGTATAGTCATATGCTACTCAATTAGTGCACATGCCCTCACTGGAAAGAAGTCCCTCATACTCACTCAAAAGCATTTAGAATTCAGGGACTGAGGAAGCATTCTCACTCACAATATTGAAATTCAATGTATGGTGACTAACACCATAGGCTCACCCCTCTACTCATCTTCTGGCTTGGTGATAGGTTGGAGTTGGATCACTTTAGGACTTATAGGCTTGTAATATAAGCTCAAGGTGCTTTAGTGAGACATTCATAATGCAACCTTCTTTCATCAATCACTCCTTATTCAATTTCTTTGAACTTTTCTCAAGTGCTTTCTTTCTCTTTTTCAGTTGTACCTTGATTTCAAACTCATTTTTGCTACTTCTTCTCAATTAAAGGCACTTTTCTTCTTTTCCTTCACTCAGTTCATGGTTTTTCATTTATTTCTTGATTTCTCAACTAACCACCTTATCAAATTTACTTTACCACAATAAGGGCTACCCTCAATTTAGGCTTTTAGCCTCAGGTGAAGTACACAATATCTATGCCTCAAACCAGGGCCACTAGCTGCAGCCACCCTTAACATACGCCTTTGGCCTCAATCAAGGTTCACATGTTCAAGGATAAACCAGGGCCAATATCAAGGTATTTCATCAGACAAGGTTAAGCTAGCAAAGTATCATGAAAGAATGAGTACGTAATAAGCTCAAAAATTTGGAAAAAGGGATTCTCTCACTTAACTTGTGGATTATTTTAGGGTAACAATGGTTTAACTCAAAGAACAAAGGCCTAAGATCCTTTCCATATCCACCACATCACCAAACCAACTTTTAGAGTAACAAGGAAAGTTCTGGGTGCATACAAGATGCGTGAATGCAGCAAAATAAGATCACAATGCACATGGAAATTGCATCCATAATCAAGTATGGGCTCATAGTTTATGCTTTCAGTCTTAGCTTACCTAACAAGATCAGAACAAACATTGCTAGATACTAAAAAATGTATGAATACATCAATACTCACAACCTCAAAAAATTTTAAGTGTGCCCAATTTTTGATCAAACATTGAAAACAACTGTAACAGTAATTTATATGCCAATAGATAATTACTACTATGAATTTACCCATTATCTATACTACCTAAATGTGTCGGTTCAACAGAAAAATAAACATTCACACAGAAAAAGAAGCATGACAAGAAAACCTTGAGATAAAAAATAGGGGAAGTCATGGATTTGAGGCTATTCAGACTTCACCTTATTCCATAATTTGCACCACCCCACCAAAATAGGATACATTATCCTCAAAGTAACAATATAAAGAAAAGACAGACATACAAAAACATAACATAGATACATATACATTCAAAACTCACAGTTAACAAAACTAATATCCAAAACCAACAGAAAAAGATTATCCAAAAAGATCATCCACAAAAACAAAAATTAAAACAATAATGTCTACCAAAAGGACAAAGTATCCATAAAGAAAAGTAAGAGTTAGGGTTAAAAGTAGTCAAACATCATGGTGCTCATGCACCAGTATCAAGCTGGTCTACGAGGTCTTGAGTCTGCTTGTCCTCCTCTGCTGAAGTACCCTCTCTAGGTGGGGTGTGATGTGCTCTTTCTCTGTGAATAGCCACCAACAAAAGTTATTGCCGCACCACCTCCTCAGGTATGGGCTCTTCCTCCTCAAGTCTCAGCCTCTTTGGGGTCGGCTCTGGATCAACATGCTCAAGCGGCCTCTTCCTGCAATCGTCTAGAGGTCAGTGAGCCAATCAAATGCCTTATCACCTACCAGTGCTACCTCTGGGGCTGGAATAGGGGTTGCCAACAACTCAACAAGTCACCCTTGAACCTGGCCAATTCATCAGTCACCACACTCGTGTTGGCAGGCCTAGTACCCTCGAGCCTCTTCTAGACTCTAGCCTCGAATGAATCGACCCGTGTATCAACTTCTTAGCCTCTACCGTCAATTAAATCTCAGGCGAATGCCCTTATTCCCTCCTCGACATCCTGAATAGTCTTATCAATCAACGGCCGGACCCATGCTGATAACTCTCGCAGCCTGCCCTCTGCTACAACCATCTTGTGCAATAAAGGCTGAAAAGCAACAACAGAGAAAATAGGGTCAACCCTAAATGGAGCTGTTGCTACTGCTGTTGGCGTGCTGGTGGATGGTGTAGACTTGAACTCGACCGCTAGTTTGGGCTCTGTAATAGCTAGAGTAGTACCCGTAAGAGCTGGAGGTGAACTTGGAACATGTGGCTAGACTGGAAATGACTTTGGGATAGGAGGTAGGATAGCTCGAGGTAAGGCCGCCAGGTTCTCATCAGCCTTTATCAAGTTGGGATCCATAGTGCGTGTGTCCTCTATATGAGCGTCCCGGTGAGGGTCAATAGGAATACCTACTGCACTACATAGTTGATGAATCAAAACTAGAAATGAGGTGATAGTTTGAGTTGCCGCCTCGTGAATCTGCTTTGAAATGATCTAGGCCCAATCTATAGCATACCCATCTAGAAGGCTGGCCAACAATGCCGCTCTTTTGAGGGTGATCGGATTATCCATAAAAGTTGGCCTAATACGCCAAGGGACAATGGACCACCAGAACTTGGCCCGAAATGAGAGGTGGCCTTTTGCTATAGGATCTACGTGGTTTGTGACCCATGTGGGCTCAACACCCTCCTCACAAATCTGGCTAGTGATCCACCATAGAAGCTCCATCCTAGCCCTGATGTCCTTTTCGGTCACCGTTGTCCTCATCTTCTCACTACGACTATCATACTCCGAGGTGGACTGAGGGTCTATATAAGTAGGCCCAAATTACACTCGTTGGATTGTCTCCTCCAAGATATCAACTCTCCTCTCTCGAACGGTTACCACCCGTAGCCTCGGAGGCTCGATTGGTCTTTTATCCTTTGGCAACCCCCAGTGGAGTGTAGCAAGGTATGCTGCATAGAACTCACGGACTACGTAAGGGACATATTTGCCTAATGGTTGTGTGGTTCAATGTACCCCACGCTGATCCAACCCAGCATCTAATCTGGGCACTTTATCTAAACCTGAGGCACTCAGTCGGGACTCCTCATGAAATTGTCGAACCGGCTTGCCTTGTCCTTTTGGGTCCAACCCTTGGTTATATATTTCCTTCATCCCAGGGATGCACCATCTGTGGTTGACTGGGGGCTGGGATCGGACCTCCTCCTACTGAGACGTGCTCTCTGACTCTGACTCTATACCCTAGTGTGAGGGGGTCATTTGTGGCAAGCTGCTACCGGACCCATCGCCGTTGCGACATGATCAACTAGACTTATACTCATATAGGGAACAATTCTCATAACCGAAGATTGAGAAATTAAATCAAAGAGCTTACCAATCAGATTGAGAATTGAACTAAAGCAAAGAGGAGTGAAATTTGCGTCGAAACCCTAAAAATTGATACGTTGCCGAAAAATGACCAGGGTAGTTGAGAATTTGGTCAAAAAAATGATATGGGTGATCGGAGAGGGTTTTCCGTCTCCTCTTAGGGTTTAAGAATTGAATTTGGGGGTTAACAATAATTTTGGTCCTTTTTCTAAGCAAATCGATTCAAATTATAAAATCTGCAGATCGGGGATACGAGACCCCAACTACGAGTCATAGGTCATCCTATGACTCGTAGGTACTGATCTCATAGCAAACAAGATACTTGGTAAAAAATTTAGGAATCATACTTGGGCACTACAAATCCCACTTACGACTCGTAGGGGATCCTATGAATCATAAGGTTAGCTCATAGAGTATCTGCCAACTTCAGATACTTATTGTTTCCCCCTACGAGGCATGACTATGAGTCATAGTGAAGAATACGACTTGTAAGCCTGCTCGTAGGAGCTGCTTCAAGTCCAATTTTTTTAGATCTTCAGTTCTTCCAATTCTTACCTGTAAACCAAGACCCAAAGCACAGAAATTCTAAAAATTATTACAATTGCATCATTGTCTTCTAATTTAAAATAAACAGCTACTACTACCCTATGTATAAAATAAGCAAATACTCATCAAAATGTTTGGGTTGCCTCCCAAGAAGCACCTTGTTTAATGTTGTGGCCCGATTTTGTCATCTTCTTTTGTCAACTATCATTGAGGGTTCACACCTCACTCTTGCATTCATCTGGGTGTTTCATGGATTGGCGAATATCGAACAAACTTCTTCATCATTAACCCTGAACCGCAGCTGACCAGAATCCATATCCACTAGTGCTCTCCCAGTAGCCAAAAAAGGTCTCCCCAAAATGATGGGCACCTCAAAATCAACTTCACAGTCGAGGATCATAAAATCTGCAGGAAAGATGAACTTATCGACTTTAATAAACACACCCAAAAGGATTTCCTCCAGCTTTTTAATGGTTTGATCTGCTATAAAGAACCTTATTCGTGTCGAGTTAAGAGTACTAAGGCCAAGCTTTTAGAATACGGTAAGAGGCATTAAATTGATTCTTGCTCCCAAGTCGCATAATGCTCTTGCAAATTCAACATCGCCGATAGGTCAACAAATGGTGAATGCCCTGGGGTCCTCTTGCTTTTGAGCAAGGTACTTGGTCATAATCGCGTTATATTGTTGGAGTTCTTGTGAGAACTTTTGGGTCAAAGTGCATTTCTTGGTTACTAACTCCTTCATATATTTAGCATATCCGGGCGTTTCCTCCAATGCTTCTAGGAGAGGGATGTTAACGGAGAGTTGCTTTAACATTGAAAGGAAGTGTTTGAATTTACCCTCCTCTTCCTTCTTCTTGAGCTTTTGAGGGAAAGGATGAGGAGGTTTTAGGATGGATTTCACTTTGTCATGATCCCTTATCTCTTCTTATTGCATCCCAACACCCTTCTGATCTTCTCCCTCAACTTCAACTTCACCACCAAGACCCTTCTCATCGGCTTCATTCACAATAACCAGTATAGGGGGATCTATTGTTCTCTTGCCACTCTGAGTCATCACCTCTATGCAATGCCTTTCATTTTTAGGATATTGAATCGTATTATTTGGTAGGGTGCCCTTTTGGCATTGGTTTAATTGTGAAGACACCTGCCCAAACTGTTGTTCAAGTTGCTTGATTGCCAACAATTGAGTCTCTATTTTTTGGTTAATACTTGAGATATATGCTTTCATTCCCTTTAAGGTCTCATCTTCATAGTATGCTCACTTCAATAACTTTTCAAACATATCTTCGATCCTAGAATTGCTTGATAAGGCATCTCGATTATGTGGTAGCACATAAGGACCGTCTATGTAGCTATCTCTTCTCCCTCATTCTACATCAGGCACTCTCTCTCATAAAATACACCTTGGTTGTCTCAATACATCCCATCACTTTTGGAGTTTCGACCTTGATTCTAGAACCTTGCCTCCAATAGTCCGAATTTGTACCCTTGGGGATTGTTCCGGAAACCTGCCGGTTGGTTGCTTACATAACAAGCATCCTCATCCAAGAATTGATCATCATACATATGAGTAATTAGGGGTTGGTGATCTATTCCCTTCAGACGAGCTTGGTTTTGTATCAAAACCAAATCCATGCTCGTACGGAGTTGAGCAAGTTGCTCCATAATCTCTTCATTCACTAGAGCTTGCTCACTATTTGTGGTAACCACACAAGAACTCTTTGTATTACCACGCTCACTCTGACCCCATTCTTTGTTGGTTTTCACCACTTGTTTTATTCTTTCGGTCACTAGCTCAAATGGTTGATCAAGAAAAACACCTCCCATAATCATGTTGGCGCAAGCTTTGCTATTATCATCAAGTACTCTATAGAAGATCTCGACTAAAGCATCATCAATAATTTTGTGATTAGTAACCATCTTCAAGCATTTGGTAAATCTCTCCTATGTAGTGCTAAGAGAGTCTCCAGTTAATTGCTCAAAGTTATTAATTTGGGTCTTAAGCTTTAGCTTCATTGACCTTGGGAAATATCTTTCTAGGAACACCCTCTACAACTCAGTGCAACTCATGATGGTACCCGGAGGAAGATCAGACAACCATACAACTATATTGTTAGTCATTGACAATGGAAACACCCTTAATCCAACAGCGTCAATAGAAATATTTTGTATCCCCATAACACTTTTGCACATGAATACGACATTTTGGAGATGACAGTGGGGATCCCGTGATGGTAGCCCTATGGATAGGCCATAGTTTTGGAGCATTTGGAGCAATCCACTTGATACCGCGAACTTAACATCTACGGTAGAGGGGGCAATACTATAGAACCAATAATATCCATCGCTATTGGGTTTAATCGGTACTGATTCTAGCCGTAAGCATTTATACTGAAATCTCTATGCTATGGCTGGTTAACCCTTGGTGGTGGATTCTCCTCTCTTCTTAAATGTTCCTCATTCGTATGCATATCCTCCTCAACCACAATGTCCTCATTCACTCAAACCATCCTTCTCGGTAGTCGATAGATCTCCAGATTTAGTAGAGCTAAGGGATTGCCTTTGTTCCTTGTGTTGAGAATACAACCTAGTACACCCTTTAAAAGAAATCAAACAACAAAAACAAAATAAAAGTAAAGTACAAGAGACTCTAGAAATCAACACTAGAACTAAATCATAGTAAATTCAAGTCAAAAACTAGTTGTATTCCCCAGCAACGGAACCATAATATTTGTGATGGTCACACTCCAATAAGAAAGCGGTCGTTATCAGTAATTAACCTAACCGAGGTTAGGGTCAAATCCAAAGGGGAATAAGGGCTTGACTATAAGATTTCACTACTAATCATTCCTAGTATCTATAACTACAATCTCTAGATGGGGGTGTTGTGATTCAAAGATAACATAAAATAAATACTAATTAAAATTCGATAAAACACTCAATTTTGGGGACAACTTGGGAATTATGTTTCCTATGGCTTGTTGACTCAATTACCCTAAATAACATAACTATGATTGGTGAATTTCATACAGGACAGTAACTTAGTATCTTTCAACCCTCTTGTGAAGATGAATGTTGAATTTCACCACAATGCTTGGTCGGCTACCATGGTGTGCCAACTAACCATTACCTATTGTAACAGTCAACCTCTCTTTGGTTAGGTTTGGTCTATTAGATGGGAAAACATCAACTAAATCCTGTCAACTATTTCTCTTTTCCTATTCATCACTACCTTGGTCAGGCTCATCATAGTAGACAGGGTTTGGTGTTGGCCACCACCAAACAGTATTAGTCATGAAGGGAAATAAACAATATATGCAAAACCACAATCATAGACATGCACAAAACCTAGGTCATCTCAAGTCAACTACCTATGGTTCCCACAACCCCAAGTTGTGGGTGTTTAGCTACTCATGGATAAGATAAAACAAACAAAAATGCACATAATAGACATAGTTAAGAGTTTCACCAATAACAATGAAGGATATAGGCACCACAAGTTGCAAACCCATAATCTTGATTGATCAACAATGAGTACAAAGTAAGGTTTGCAATCCCCAAAATGGGTTTCCCAAATAGAATAATAATGTACTCTAAAAACCCAAGAAAAGCTTCAAAATATAATGGAGAAATGTCTACTTTTCGAACTTTCTCTCAAAAACATAAGTTAAACTATTTATAATATTTACAAAACAATCCTAAGAATTATGGAGAAAAGACAACTGACATTTGATAAATTTCGCAAATATGTCTCGCAGGCTAGCCTACGAGTCGTAGTCGGGGTCTCGTATCAGGTTCTTGGCATCTTGGACTGAACTGGTATGACCCATACGTACGAGTCATTACTCGAGCTACGACTCGTATGTTGGTCTCATAGACTTGCTCTTTAGTTTTTGATCCAACATTTTGACTCTGTTATTCTTACTACGAGACCACCTATATGAGTCATAGTGTGTCTTATCCTTGTAGGCTGGGATCGTAAAGGTGAGCTTCAGTTGGCAGATTTCTGATTTTTGGTCTCTGATTCCTACTACGACACAACCTACAACTTGTAGCGTGAGCTTCGACTCGTAGGAGGTCTCATACGGCCTATACTTCAATAAAATCTGTAACTTTTCTTTAAAATCATGCCAACTTTTTTGCAAGATTAACACAAAAACATATCAAAACACTAAAAAGTCGCTTTAACAACTCACAAAATCTCTTGCATTAGGCACCAAATGTGTTGTAATTTGACTGCACATCAGGGTGTTACCAAGTATTGATGGGTGGTTTTACATTGTGTTTTCTTACGTAGTTTCACTCTTGAATTTCATGATTTTACACTAGCATTACATACCAACCAAGTATTTAATAAAATATCTTGTTAATGTATCTTGAGTTGTTGAAGGCCTAATGCTTGGCATATGAGTTAAGTGACTATATGATGATGAAAAGGATTTTATGTATGTGTTGATTCCATGAGTATCTATTGTGTTGTGAGTTGACAATAGCAAATTGAGAGGTGATGCCTTAATCGTCCTTAGATGGGGGTGGTAAGCCATCAACTAATTGAGGGGTTGGTACCTCAATCACTTCTAAGGGGTGGTCTACCTTAGATTCCAAGTATTAAGTTGCTTGGTCTACGATGATGGTCTATTCCTATATATGTAATATGATTTATGTATAAGTATGTTTACTCCAAGTATCATTTATGTATGCCATATTGTTATATGTTCATCTATTGCCTAATTATGCATTTTGACTATGTTGCCTATCTATTATTACATTGCATCATACATACTTAGTACATTCAAATGTACTAACACATACTTTATGCCTACACGATGTTACCATGTAAGAACCAGAGCCCCACTTGATCATCCTCCTCCACGTGGCTAGAGCGATGTCTCTCAAAGCAACTTGGTGAGTCCTGAACTTTGAGGAGATACTTCTCTTGATTTATTCTATGTATAGACTAAATTTTCTTTATTGTATTCTTGACTATGAGGGTAAACCCAGTTGTTTGTCTTGGGCCCTACTAAGGTCTATGTTTAGAGGTGTTGTTGGACAAGTTATATGATGCTGGTATAAGCCTTGACTCTCTTGACTCTGTGATGTTTTATAATATGAATGTTGTCCCGCAGCCCCATTTATCTCTATTTACTATTTCTTATTGTTATTCTATTGCTTTGACAACTAATGATGTGTAATGATATGTTAAGAGGCTTGTTTGGGGTTCCTTTGGGTTCCCCATCCGCCGTGTCACGTTTAGCCCCTAGGCTTGGGTCGTGAAAAACTTGGTATCAAAGCACTAGGTTGTTAATAGTTCTCGGCATCCAACATACCACGTGGATTAGAGTCTTATTCATGGTTGTGTTGTGCACCACAACTATGAGTACGAGCCTATGAGATGTTTTAGGAAATGTTTCCCTTCTATTTACTCTATGTAGTGCTACAGAAGTTAAGGTAAGGTTTGCCCCCCTAACGATTATTCTTTTCTATGCTAGATCATGCCTAATATAAGTGGAAGAAGAGCCTACACACTCGATGAACTATCGGCTCATGGTGAGCTCCAGGATGTTCTCACTTTGCTAGCTTAAGTTGTGGTTAATCAAGCTAACCAAGGAGCCCAAGCCCCTCATGCTCCCACTCTGGCATCTCAGGTGAGGGACTTTATGAGGATGAACCTACAAGAGTTCAATGGGTCTAAGGTGGATGAGGGCCCTCAAGAATTTATTGATGAGGTTCACAAAGTGTTGGCTATCAAAGGTGTGAGGTCAAAGGAGAGGGCAGAGTTGGCGGCTTAGCAACTCAAGGAGTAGGCCTAAATATGGTATATTCAATGGAAGGAGGAGAAGGGGAACAATAATGTGGTTCTATGGGAGAAGTTTAAGGTGGATTTTCTCAACCGATTCTTCCCTCTTGAGCTTAGAGAGGCCAAAATGGTGGAGTTTATGAATTTCAAGCAAGGGTCCATGAGTTTGAGAGAGTATGTCCTCAATTTCAACCAACTTTCTAAATAAGTTCCACACCTGGTGCTTACCCAAGGTCTAGAATGAATAAGTTCATGATGGGTGTATCTGACTAGGTTATTGAGGATTGCCCGTTTGGTATGTTGATTAGTTACATGGATTTTTCCTACTTGATGACTTATGCTGAAAAAATGGAGGGGTAGAAATTGAGGAAGAGAAAGGGTCATGAGGCCAAGAAGGCTAGTTTTGATGGTAAGTTCCAAAGTGACAAGGGTGGCTAGTTTTATCAAGGTCAAGGGTCTTCTCAAGCTCCTAGTGGGAGGTTTGCTAATGACTACCCAAGGCCCCAAGAGGGTAGTGGTATGATGCCTAGACTCATGTGTCAAAGCTGGTAGGAATCATGGTGGCCCATGCTTGAGGGATATGAGTGGTTGTTTTGGTTGTGGGGAAGTAGGCCACAAGATGATTTACTGTCCACGAAATCGCAATAAGGGTAAGGATATTCGTCCTCAAGGATAGGGTGCTAATGTAGTTCCTTTAGGTAGAGGAGGCCAAAAAGGTGGTGCCCTAAGTCACAATCGATTTATGCTCTCTATGGGAGGCAACGGGTTAATGAGGTGCCCGATATCATCATCGGTATGTTAAAAGTTTTTTATTTTGATGTGTATGCATTGATAGACCTGGGTGCCAATCTTTCTTTTATTACTCCTTTTATTACGAAAAGGTCTCTTGTTGATCCTAAGTTGTTGTGCAACTCTTATAAGGTGTCTACCCTTATTGGTGCATCTATTATTGCTACAAAGGTCTGAAGAAATTATCCCATTTGCATCTTGCATAAAATATTTTCGTGTGACCTTATTGAGTTGGATATGGTTGATTTTGATGTCATTCTTGGGGTGGATTGCTTGCATGTATATTATGCCTATATTCATTGTTAAACCCATAGGGTCAAATTCCAATTCCTAAATGAACCGGTCCTTAAGTGGGAGCATCATGATGTGGTGGTCAACGGTAGGTTTATCTCTTGCATTAAAGCCCAAAAGTTGATCTCTAAAGGGTATCTCTACCATCTGCTGAAGGTTAAGGATTTTGAGTCCAATATCTTTCCTATAGAGTTGGTTCCGATGGTAAATGAGTTTCTTGATGTCTTTCCTAATGACCTTCCCGGTGTTCCTCCCAAAAGGGAATAGATTTTGGTATAGACTTCCGTCCCGATACTCAACCCATTTCTATTCCCCCTTATTGTATGGCCACGCCAGAGATAAAGGAGTTGAAGGAGCAATTGAGGGACTTGTTGGAGAAGGGTTTTATTAGGCCGAGCCAATCACCTTAGGGTGCACCTGTATTGTTTGTGAAGAAGAAGGATGGGACTCTTAGAATGTGTAATGACTACCGGTAACTTAATTGGGTTACCATCAAGAATAAGTACCCTCTCCCAAGAATTGATGGTTTGTTTGACCAACTTCAAGGGGCTAGTCACTTCTTTAAAACTGATCTTTGGTCTGGGTATCATCAAGTGAAGGTGAGGGAGTGTGACATTCCTAAGATGGCTTTTCAGACTAGATACGGCATTATGAATTTTTGGTTATGTCTTTTGGGTTTACCAATGCACCAACTATTTTCATGGATCTTATGAATATGGTCTTTAAAGTTACCTTGATTTTTTTGGTGGTTTTCATTGATAATATTTTGATTTATTTTCATAACGAGGAAAAGCATGTGGCTCATTTTAGGGTAGTGTTACAAAGTTTGAGGAAAGAGAAGTTGTATGCTAAATATGAGAAGTGTGAATTTTAGTTGAAAGAGGTTGCCTTTATAGGTCATGTGGTGTCGGGGGATGGTATTAAGGTGGATCATAAAAGGACAGATGTGATAAGAAATTGACCTAGGCCATTGACTCTATCTGACATAGAAGCTTCTTGGGCTTAGAGGGTTACTACCTGAGGCTTGTAAATGTGTTCTCTTCCATTGCTTCTCCCATGACTAAGTTGACTCAAAAGAAGGCTAAGTTTGTGTGGACCAATGAGTGTAAAAAAAATTTCCAATCCTTGAAGGATAAGCTTGTGTCTACTCCTATCTTGTCTCTACTGGAAGGGTTGGAAGGGTTTGATGTGTATTGTGATGCCTCCCGGATGGGTTTGGGTTGTGTTTTGATACAAAAGAGTAAGGTGATAGCCTATGCTTCTAGGCAACTCAAAGTGCATGAAAAAAATTATCCCACTCATGATTTTGAATTGGTCACCGTAGTTTTTACTTTGAAGATTTGCATCATTATTTGTATGGAATGCATGTTGATGTGTTCAACGATCATAAGAGTCTTCAATATGTGTTCAATCAAAAAGATCTCAACTTGAGACAAAGAAGGGGGTTAGAACATCATAAGGATTATGATAGAAGTATGCATTATCATCTCGGTAAGGCTAATGTTATGGAGGATTCTTTGAGTAGGGTCTGTATGGGTAGCCTAGCTCATGTTAATGATGGGGCCAAAAAGATTGCCAGGGAGGTTCATCGGTTGGCTAGATTGGGAGATAGGTCGGAACAGGTTGATAATGCTGGCATTGTGGTTGTTGATAGTTCAAAATCTTCCTTGGTTGATGAGGTAAAAGAAAAGCAAGATCTTGACCCCTCCTAGTTAAAATTGAAGGACTTGGTGAAAGAGGGCAAGGTGAAGGTTTTCTCTTAAGGGGGAGATGGTGCCTCTTAGATACCAAGGTAGGTTGTGTATGTCTAGTGTTGATGGCTTGAGAGAGAAGATTCTTGATTTGGCTCATAATTTTACCAAGATTTATAGAGATTTCAGGGATGTGTTTTGGTGGGGAGGTAGGAAGAAAGATATTGTCAAATTTGTATCTAGTTATAATAGTTGGTAATAAGTTAAAGCTGAGCACCAAAGATCGGGTGTCCTAACCCATGACATAGAGATTCCAACTTGGAAGTGAGAGAAAATTAAGATGGATTTTGTGGTTGGATTGCCTAATACTAAGAAGGGTTTTTATTCTATATGTGTTTTGCTTGATAGGATGACAAAGTTGGCTAATTTCCTACCGGTTAAGACTACTTATGGGCCGAAGACTATGGTAAATTGTACATTTATGAGTAGGTGAGATTGTATAGGGTTCCCTTGTCTATCATATCTGACTGTGGTGCTCAATTCACTTCCCACTTTTGGAGGTCCTTCCAAAGGGGTCTTGGTACCAAGGTTTAAGCTTAATACGACTTTTCACCCTCAAACGATATCCAAACTCTTGAAGATATTCTTAGGGCTTGTATTTTGGAGTTTAAGGGTAGTTGGGATGATCATTTTCCATTAATTGAGTTTTCTTATAACAATAGTTATCATTCTAATATTGGTATGGCTCCTTTTGAGGCCCTCTATGGTAGACATTGTAGATCACCGATTCAGTGGTTTCAAGTAGGGGAAATGGCTTTATGGGGTTCAGATCTAGTTATGGATACTATGGAGAAGGTAAGGTTGATTAGAGAAAGGTTGAAAACAGCCTAAAGTCGTCAAACGTCCTATCCCGATAGGAGAAGAAGGGACCTTGAATTTAAAGTTGGTGTTTGGGTCTATTTGAAGATCTGACCCATGAAGGTTGTGGTTCGTTTTGGTTAGAAGTGTAAATTAAGTCCTAGATTTATGGGTCTTTATAGGTAAAATGCACCCAGCATTCTTAGAATGCCCCAATAATCGCAATTCAGTTATATCTCAAATCGTGGATATTTAAACACCCCTCCAAGTAGCTCGGAAGGACCCTATGATCTATTTTTTTCAATATCTCAAACTCTGTGCAGAATTTTGCAAATCAGACATCATATTCTTGTTTATTGGGAAATATTACGTGGGAAAATGAGTACGTACAAGTTATACTTTGTCCGTTCAAAGAAAAATACTTTTTGGTGAAACATCACAAAAACAGTAGCTGCCCGTGACATGTCAGCAATAGGTCCGTGACACGGACTAGTTAAAAAATTTATGAAAATTGTTCTTTTTACTCTAGGGAAAATGGGTAATAATCTTATACCAATATACACAAAAATCCCTCATTGTCAAGCTATTTTGAGCCCTAAAAACAAACCAAAAACCTTATAATTCCTCTCGAATCTTCATTAAATTCTCCATCCATTCTCAAGGTTTTCAAGAAGTCTTGTTTGAATTCAAGGAAACCAAGTCAAGGCCCAAGTCCTCCTCAAGATTCAAGAGTCTCAAAACTTATCCAGACCTAAGGATTTTATATAAGCTTCAAGCCTCCATTTCAAATCTTCTTCAAGAAACTCTCCAAAGTCAAGGTTGTGGGTTTCTTTCATGGGTTCCTTTCACCCATGATACTCAAGATTCCTTTCACCTAAAATTGCATCATTGGTGGTGATATGTTAGTTGTTTCCCCAAGTAAGAAGGAACATTTGAGTCATTCGAGGGTAGTAATACCAAGTTTAGGAAAGACAAGTTATATGTTAAGTATGAAAGGTGCGAGTCTTGGTTACAAGAGTTTGCATTCCTAGGTCATGTGTTGTCGGGGGATGGTATTAAGATGGACCCTAGTAAGACGAAGGTGATTAGGTATTGTCCTAGACCTTTGAATCTATTGGATATTAGGAGCTTCTTGGGCTTAGCGGGCTATTACCGGAGTTTGTGAATAGGTTGTCTTCTATTGCTTCTCCTAGGACTTAGTTGAACCTAAGTAAAGCCAATATTGTGAACGACATTTTGAGTAGGGTGATTTGATAGGTCCGGGAGTTGCTATTTCTTGTGTTATTCCTTTGTTCTAATAGGATCCATATGTGTGTCCTGGAGGGTTCTATGGAGTCTATTGTGGCTAGGAGGGGTCTATAAGGGTTGCCCCATGTTCTTGTTGCATAGAGTCTTGTCTCGTGATTTTGGGTTGAACTTAGCTTGATGTGCTGGAGGTCTTGGGGTAGTTTCAGATACTTGCATAGCATGCTTTTTATGAGTGTAGAACCCGTAAGGTTGCATTATGATGGTTAAAGATGGTGGATTTATTTGGTCAACTACAATAGGTTAGTCACTTCTCCAAGCATGATATTTGTTTCGGGTTTTGTCTCTAAGTGAGGAAGAGGGTAGGTGATAATCCAAATTGTCTTTGTAGACTAGGGGTGAGCATTTGAGTATTGTTAGAGTTTTTTGGTTGATTTATGTACAACCTATGTTTTTGGGTTTCATCAATAGGGTATCTTAGACCCTACCTTGATGTGTTGGAGGTGGCTTCTAGCAGTGAAACATTAATTTATTTAGAGCTTGTGAATCATTTGGGGGTAGTGTTGCAAGTCTTTGATGATGAAGGGGATTATTTGCTAAATATGATGGGTATGAGTGGAAGATAACAAGAAGGTGGTTAGAACTCTTTAAGGATTATGATATGAGTGTCTATTATTTTCCCTTGGTACGGCTAATATTGTAGTTGGTGCTCTAAGTAGCCTGGAATGCATTGATGATGGTGGTAAGGGGTGACTAAAGAGATCTATAAGTTGGCTAGATTGGGGGTTAGGTTGGAGGAAGTTGCGCATGGTGGTGTAGTATTCTTGATAGTTCTAAATCTTCTGTGGTTGACGAGATCTAGTTTAAGCAAGTCCTTACTTCCACTTTACTAGGGTTGGGAGTTTTGGGTGAAAATATGATAGAGTGGAGGTTGACTCCCAAGGGTGAGATGGTGGTTTATGGTACCAAGTGGACCATGTGTGATTAAGGAGTTTAGGGTTGTGAGTCCTTATAGAGTGTAGAGGAGGATTGATAAAGTTGCTTAATGATAGGAATTACCAAGGGATATGGTTATGGTTTATCCGATTTTTTGTGTTTTTAGGTTGAAAGGATGTGCCGGTGACGCTAGTGCTATAGAACTCGTAAGATTGTGGGTATTGTGGCGGTTAAGTGTTTTAAATATATTGTTGCATTCTTGTTGGGTCCTCATTTATTCATGATTACTCTTCTTATGTTTGTTTCTTCGACATTTGGAGACGAATATTCCCAAGGAGGAGATATTAAAATTCCCCACACTTTCCTAGGAATGACCCCATAATCGTAATTCACTTATATCTCAAATCAGGGATATTGAAACACCCCTCCACATAGCTCAAAAGGACCCTATGATATATTTTTTTCAATATATCAATATCCGTGCAGAATTTCGCAAATCTGACTTCATATTCTTGTTCAGAGGAAAAATTTGATTGGGAAAACGAGTACCTACAAGGTATACTTTGTCTGTGCCAAGAAAAATAATTGATGGTGAAACTTCGCAAAAAAGTACCTGTCTGCGATGGGTCCGTGACGCGGACATGATGTGGACTAGGTAAAAAGTTTTTGAAAATTGTTCATTTTACTCTAGGTCAGTTGGGTAATAACCCTCTACCTATATACACAAAAATCCCTCATTGTTAGGCCATTTTGAGCCCTAAAAACCAACATAAAACCTCTCAATAATTCTCTAATCTTCATCACATTCTTCATCCATTCTCAAGGTTTTCAAGAAGTCTTGTTGGAATTCAGCAAACCCAAGGTAAGCCCCAAGTTCTCCTGAAGATTCAAGAGTCTCAAAACTCATATGGACTTAAGTATTTCATCCAAGCTTCAAGCCTCCATTTCAAATCTTCTTAAGAAACTCTCTAAAGTCAAAGTATGTGGGTTTCTTTCATGGGTTCCTTTTAGCCATGATACCCAAGCTTCCTTTTACCTAAAATTGCATGATTTAAAGTTGATTTACTCTTGGGTCTTACTTATTATGAATTTCATTGCACATTATGTTGGGGTTTCATGTATTTTAGCATGTTTTGAGCTATGAATCTGAGATCTATTATGAGTTTTGATGAAGGGTGATGATGTATATTGCTTAAGGGTGTTACCAAGTACCTATTGATGGTTTTAAAATGAATTTTCTTGCATGATTTCACTATTGAATTACATGGTTTTACACTAGCATTACACACCTACCAAATGTTTGATAAAATATCTTTTTAAAGATTCTTTAGGTTTTGATGATCTATTGGTCGATTTATGACATAGGTGACTCTTTGAGGATTATGTGTTTTCTAAAGATATGTTTAACTCATGGAAATTTGATGATGTTGTAAAGCCAGGTTTAAGCCCTTTCTTAAAGATTTTACCTCTTGTGAGCCCTTTAATGTTGATGTTGATGCAAGGGTAATGTTTAATGATGAACTATTCTTATGTTTGAAGTTGGGCTCACTCTTAGAGGTCAGGGATGCTTTAGAGCTACTTGTGTCATGATTCTATGTTTGTCATAAGTTACTAAAGTTTGATTATTATTAGTGTTCCATAGGACTAGACTTAGCGCGAATGGATGGAGGATTTGCTCTCTTTCCTTGAATTATGTGCTACCATAGGACTATGTTATACCCTTGCAATACTAGTCGATCCCATTAGTAGACTTTCACTTGAGGTTCTTCCCAAAATTGGGTTGTCTTCCCATAAGATGAAGTTCTTAATGAAATCCTTTCTGAAATTAGGTTCACGTTCCCGTAAGGAAGGTTACTTCATACAAAATTGGGTCATGTTCCCGTAAGTTTGATATGGTTTACCTTGGCAAGTAGACCACCTCTTTACTGGTGAGGGATAATCATCGAAATTCCAAGTTGTAGCTCGCTTGGTCTTATTCTATGTCGGTTGAAGTCTCTTGTCACTCTTATGTACTATGTTCTATACAATTGGAATGATTTACAAGCATGTTTTACTTCAAGCATTGATCTTGCATGTCATATTGTTATTATGCGAATCCATTTCTCATAACAATGCATTTTGATTATGATGCCTATCTCTTGTTGCATTGCATCCCACACACTTACTACATTCAAACGTACTAACACATACTCTATGCCTACATAATGTCACAATGCAGGAACCAGTGCGCTTATTGATTCTCCTCCTCATGGCTAGATGGATTGTTCAAGTTAGCATTTGGTGAGTCCTTATATCCGGAGACAATATCTATCCTCTCTCATGCCTATGTTTTGATTATATCTTGTATATTTAGATTACCTATTTTCATTGCTATATGGGTGAGCCCAATTGCTTGTCTTGGCCGCTGCTAAGTATCTATTTTTAGAGGTATTGTTGGACAAGTTGTGTATTATATTTGAGCTTGACTCATCTATGATATTTAAGTATTACTTCCTCTTTCTCTCTCGCTCCCTTAGTTTGAATTCCTCTTGTTTATGTTGTCTCTTATTGTCATTTTTAATTGCTTTCATGACCAAGGATGTGTAATGATATTCTATGAGACTTGTTTGGAGTTCCTTCAGGTTCCCTATTAGCCAGTCATGTCTAAGCTCTAGGCTTGTGTCGTGACAATAGGGAGTTGACGAAGATCAATAAGGTGGCCTATGAGTTAGAGTTTCCTAGTGAAATTGACTTGGTTTATCTGGTGTTTCATGTATCCATATTGAGAAAATGTGTGGGTGATCTGAATGCTATTGTCCCATTAGATATTGTGGGTTTTTTTGAGGATAACTTGACTTATGAAGAGGTTCCAGTAGAGATCTTGGATATACAAGTGAAGAGGTTGAGGAGCAAGGATGTTTCTTCCGTTAAGGTCCTTTGGAGGAATCAACAAGTCGAAAGTTCTACATGGGAGACCGAAGAGGACATACAAAAATAATATCCTTATATTTTTCATTCTACTCAAGCCTAAATTACTAATTCTAAGTCTTCTGTATGATTTCATGTATCATGTATCAGCCCTATGTGTCATATACATGCTTTCATATTTATGTTGACAAGTTTATGGTGATTTTAACACTTATATCGAGATTTTTGAATATGGTGTTTAAGCATATTAATGCATTCTTATTGGGGATAATTTCTTAATGATTACTCTTCTTATGATGTATGCTTCTTTAACATTTGAGGATGAATGTTCCCAAGGGGGAGATATTGAAATGACCCCAAAAAGTGCTCGAAAATGTGGCTTAGAAGTGCCAAAAATCATAATTGTCATATATCTCAAATTCAGTGCGTGATATTGAAAATCTGACATCATATACTTGATTAGAAGGAAAAATTGAGTGGAAAATGGGTCTAACCCTGATTTTAGAGCAATTGTATCGAAATTTGAAAATTGTAAAATGCAATTTCCATAGAGCACTACGCGCCCCTAGCACGATATGGTTGGGGCACACCACAGTGTTAATTTTGTTCAGTTTTTTCATCTCGGTCCAAGACATTTGGGTCTTAGACCTAAGTCTTCCCATGCATGAAAATACCTTTACTTAGCCATATTTCACCTTCATATCATACAAGATATTCCCAAATACTTTCTTAAACACTTAGACAAATATTTCACCCCAAATTTCAAGTCCCAAATCTCATTTGAATCTTAAGGATTTGGGTGAAGCTTCAAGTCTCCATTTCCAATCTTCATCAAGGATTCTCCAAAGTCAAGGTATGTGATTTTCAACTGTTGGGTTCTTTCACCCATGGTGCCTAAGCTTTCTTTTGATCTAAATCTCATCTTTCTGAGTTGATTTACATATGGGTCTTACTTACTATGAAATTGACTATGAACTATGTTGGGGTTTTGTAAAAGTGACTTTTTAAGCATGTTTTGAGCTATGAATATATGATCCATTGTGGGATTTGACGAAGGGTTTTGATGTATTTTGCATGAGGGTGTTACCAAGTATTGGTGGGTGGTTTTACATTGAGTTTTCTTGCATGGTTTCACTCTTGAATTACGTGGTTTTACACTAGCATTGGACACCCACCAAGTGTTTGATAAATTATCCGGTGAGTGTATCTTGAGTTGTTGAAGGCCTAATGGTTGGCATATGAGTTAAGTGATTTTATGATGATCCAAAGATGTTATGTATGTGCTGAGTCCATGAGAAGTATCTATTGTGTTGTAAGTCTACTATAACATATTGAGGGGTGATGCCTCAATCGCCTTGGATGGGGGTGCTAAGTCATCAACCAATTGAGAGGTTGGTACCTCAATTGCCTAGTATGGGGGTGGTAAGCCATCAACCAATTGAGGGGTTGGTACCTCTATCTCCTAGGATGGCAGTGGTAAGCCATCTACTAATTAAAGGGTTGGTACCTCACTTGTCTAGAATGGAGGTGGTAAGCTATCAACCAATTGAGGGGTTGGTACCTTAATCTGCTAGGACGGGGGTGTTAAGCCACAAACCAATTGAGGTGTTGGTACCTCAATCATTTCTAAGGGGTGGTCTACGTTAGATTTCAAGTACTAAATTGCTTGTTCTATGATGATGGTCTCTTTCTAGATATGTAATATGATTTATATATAAGAATGTTTACTCCAAGTATCATTCATGTATGCCATATTGTTATATATTCATCTATTTCCTAGTTATGCATTTTGACTATATTGCCTATCTATTGTTGCATTGCATCCTACATACTTAGTATATTCAAATGTACTAACACATACTCTATGCCTACATGATATTACCATGTAGGAACTGGAACCCCACTTGATCATCCTCCTCCTCCATGTGTCTAGTGCAATTTCTGTCAAAGCAAGTTGGTGAGTCCTCAACTTCGAGGACATACTTCTCTTGATTTATGCTATATGTAGACTCTCTTTTCATACTCATAATTATGGTGCACAACATAATCATGAACATAATTCTAATCAACGCAGTGTGTTGGACTCCAATGATCTAATAACCTAGTACTCTGATACCATCTTTTTCACGCCACGGATCTAGGGCCTAGACTGAATCGGTGATAGGGAAACCTGAAGGAACCCCAAACAAGCCTCATAGCATATCGTTACGCATCCTTGGTCGCGGAAGTAATTAAAATGACAATACGAAATAAACATAAGCAAGGGAGACAGGGCCAACAGTAAACTTTCATTTCATATCATCAAGAAACAAGAGAGTCAAGGTCATAGTATAGATAGATAACAAGTCCAACAACACCTCTACTAGATAGGTAAGAGAGGGGGTCATGACAAACAACTGGGCTCACCCTCATAATCAATATATGATTAAAGTTAAGAAAATCTTAATACAAAGTAAGAGATCATAAGAAACATCCCCGAATGTGGAGGACTCACCAACAAGCTTGAGAGACAATCGGTATAGCCACGTGGAGGAGGAGGAGGATGATCGAGTAGTGCACCAGTTCCTACATGGTGACATCATGTAGGCATAGAGTACACGTTAGTACATTTGACTGTACTAGGTATATAGGATGCAATTGCAACAAGTGATAGGTATAATAGGCAGAATGCATAATCATAAGCAATAGATAGCATACTAACAAGACGACATTATGAATGATGCTTGAAGTAAAATATCATGCTTATGTAGTACATAATTCGAGTTTATGGAGTGACCATTATAGTTCAATCCAATCCTACCACCCCCTTGGATAGGCGCATGAGGTATAAACCCCTTCGTGAGGTTGATGAAGTACAAATCCCCCAACAAGGTTGATGGAGTACAAACTCCCCACCCCTAACATATTGATACAGTACAAACCCCCCAACAGGTTGATAGGTATAAACCCCTAAAAGGTTGATGGTTACAAACCCCCAACATGTTTACCCGGGCCTACCACCCCCCTAATTAGGGATCGAGCTACTAACCACTCAACAAGGTTACTCGAGCCTACAAGCCCCCGAGCAAGGCTTAGTCATCCCCAACACTATAAAGATAATATTATATATATAGACACACGCACACACACACACACTCATTTTATCATCACATACATACATTCCCTTTCATCATCATTCTCTCATCACTTCATCATCATAAAGTCTTGCAATTCATAAGACATGCATGTGACTTTCAATTCCTCAAGAAATCATAATCGTACATTTTATCAAACACTTAGAGGGTGTGTAATGCTAGTTTAAAATCATCAATAGTTACTTGGTAATACCCTCAACCAATATAAATCAAAGTGTTTCATCAAATCTCACAATAGATCTTCGATTCATAGCCCAAAACATAGTAAAGCGGTCATAATTTCATAAACCAAAACATAATGAGCAATAAATTTCATAACATTTAAGACCCATTTGTAAATCAACCTTAAATCGTGCAAATTAAAGTAAAAGGAAACTTGGGTATCATGGCTGAAAGGAACCTATGAAAGAAACCCACATACGTTAGCTTTGGAGATGAACTTGATGAAGATTAGAGATGGAAACTTGAAGCTTGGAAGGAAATCCTTAGATCCGGAGAGGGTTTTGAGACATGAATTTAGGAGGGTGAAAATGGCTAAGTATAGGTATTTCCATGTTCGGGAACACTTTGGCCTAAGACTTAAAAGTCTTGGATCGAAGTAAAAACTGGATCAAAAGCAACACTAGTGCGTGCCCTTGGCGGTTGCTTCAGGGGCACGAAAAGTTTATTTTGGAAATTTCAAATTTTGATACGGTTGCTCTAAAATCAGGGTTAGATCGATTTCCCACTCAATTTGACCCCCTGAACAAGAATTTGAAGTCAGATTTTCGTTATCGCACTCGAATTTTGAGATATATGAAAATTACGATTCTAGGCACTTCTGAGGCACATTTTTTGGGCAGTTTTTGGGGTTGTTACACCTCATCAATGAACTAATGAGGGTACTTATCTACCTTAGACACATAGAATTTCGGTGGGTTCATCCTCACGAAGTCTCTCACTCGAGATGCCGATATAGGAGCATGAGGGGCTTGGGCACCTTGATTGACTTGATTGGCCACAACTTGTGCTAGCATAGTGAGACCATCCCTGAGCCGATTGTTCCTTGGGAGTGGGAGCTCTACTTCTTTTTGTATTAGGCATGATCTAGAAAAGCAAAGAACTATTGTTTGGGGGGGGACCTTACTTCAACTCTGTAGAACAACTTAGAACATAAAGAAGGGAAACATTTCCTAAAATGCCTCATAGCTTCTAGCTCATAGTTATGGTGCACAACACAACCATGAACAAGACTGATCGATGTGGTGTGTTGGAAACTGTGGACCATTAACAACCTAGTACTCTATTACCAAGTTTGTCATGATCCAAGCCTAGGGACTAGACGTGACAAGGCGAATGGGGAACCGAAATGGACCCCAAACAAGCCTCTTAACATATCATTACACATTATTGGTAGCAGAAGCAATTTATCAACATAATAAGAGTAGAAATAAGGGAAGAAAGGGCTAAAGGATACTTTCATAACATAAGCACCAAAACAAGAGAGTCAAGGCTCGATACATAACTTGTCCAATAACACCTCTACTACATAGATAAGAGCTGGGGCCAACACAAGCAACCGGGTTCACCCTTATAGTCAATATATACCTAAAAGAAAGATAGTCTTAGTATAGAGCATGAGATTATAGATATTATCCCCAGAATGGAGGGCTCATCAACTAGCTTGGAAGAAACTGTACTAGCCACGTGGAGGGGGATGCTCAAGCAGCTCTCCAGTTCCTACATAGTGACATCATGTAGCCATAGAGTATGTGTTAATACATTTGAATGTACTAAGTATAGGGGATGCAATGTAACAAGTGATAAGCACCGTAAATAAAATGCATAACATAGGTAATGAATAAACATATAACGATATGGCATGTCTGAATGATGCTTGCAATAAAATCATGCTTATATAGAATATAATACATGTGCAAGGACAGACCATTAATAGTGAATATCTAAGGCCTACCACCTCCTTAGAGAGGCAAATGAGGTACAAATACCTCAATGTGGTTGATGACATACAAACCCCTCAACATGGTTGATGAGATACAAACCCCTCAACATGGTTACCAAGGTACAAACCCCTCGACATAGATGCAAGGTCCTACCACCTCCCAAGCGAGGCGATCAAGGTATGAACCCATCAACATGGTTGCACGGGCCTACCACCTTCCGAGCGAGGTGATCGAGGTTCAAACCCCTCATCATGGTTACCCGGGCCTACAACCTCGCGTTTGAGGTTTGGTCAATTCCCAACACTATAGAGATAATATCATATACATACATTCCTTTCATTATGATGTAGTTATTCAACTTATAATATATGCAATAAGCCTTGAATTCCTCAAGAAATTGTAATCAGATATTTTATCAAACACTTGGCAGGTGTGTGGTGCTAGTGTAAAACCATGCAATTCAAGAATGGAATCATGCTAGAAAATTCAGTGTAAAATCATCAATAGATACTTGGTAACACCCTCAAACAGTATATGTCAAAACCCTTAATCAAATCTCACAATAGATCTTAGATTCATAGCTCAAAATATGCATAAACAGTCATACTTTTACAAAACTCCAACATAGTTCATAGTCAAATTCATAATAGAGAACCCATGAGTAAATCAACTTTAAATCATGCAATTTAGGTAAAAAGAAAGGTTGGACACCATGGGTGAAAGGTCCTAATGGTTAAAACCCACATACCTTGACTTTGGGGAATTCTTGAGGAAGATTGGAGATGAAGACTTGAAGCTCCAATGAGAACCTTAAGACCCGGATGAGTCTTGGGACTTGAAATTTGGAGTGAAATATTTGTCTAAGTGTTTGAGAGAGTATTGGGGAATGTCTTGAATGATATGAGGGTGAAATATGGCTAAGTATAGTATTTATGCATAGGAACACTTAGGCCCAAGACCCAAAAGTCTTGGACCGAGATTGAAAAATAGTGCACAAAGATACACAGTAGCGCGCCCTTGGAGCGTCGCGCCAGGGGGGTGGATTGTCATTGGAAATCGCATTTTTGTGATTTTTAAATTTTTATATGGCTGCTCTTAAATCAGGGTTAGATCTATGTCCCACTTAATTTCACCCCCTGAAAAAGAATATGAAGTCGGATTTTCGATATCACGCATGGATTTTGAGATATATGGAAATTACAATGCTAGGCATTTCTAAGGCACATTTTCTAGAAATTGTTGGGGTTGTTTTACCATCCATTTGAGGATTAAATGTGGTACTTAACTTCACCTTTTTACCAAGGTGCTTATGGAATGACTTTCAAGAATGAGAATTAGATTGAGCATCCCTATCTGATATAATGGATAATAGTACTCCATGCAACCTCCCCAATTCTTGGATGTAAACCTTAGCATATGTGTCACGACACAAGCCTAGGGCCTAGATCTGCCACGGGAAATGGGAAACCCAAAGGAAACCTAATCAAGCCTCTTAGAATACCATTTGTGCATCCTTGGTTAAGGAAAGCAAAATTAAACAACAAGCAAGTAACAGATAATTCTAAGGGGAATGGGACTTTGGAATCAAGCTATAGTGATGTTATAGGGGAGAGGATTTGCATGAATCACATAACGAATAAAGTCTAAGGGGAAGAGAGTATGACTCACACTATGGGGGATGATTTAGAGAGTTGGGACTTCCATCTCATCATCAACATACAACAAGCACAGAAGAGAATAAAGGGACTGGGAAGTCTTTCATATAAACATAGAGAAAACAAAATTCAAGCTCGATACATAGATTTCCATATCCAATAACATCTCTAATATTAGTGGAATAGAGGCCAAGACATTTTCTGGGCTCACCCTCGAAAGATAAAAAGTATAAAATAGGCAAGTCTTAACAAAAGGATGAAAGTAAGTTGGATGTTGTCCCCAAAGTGGAGGACTCATCAATTTCAATCTTCAAACGATTTGGCTAGCCACGTAGAGGAGGAGGATGAATAGGAGCTCCGGTTCCTACATGGTTAGATATGTATGCAAAAAATATGCATTATTACTTGGAATGTACTATGTATGCAGGGTGTAATGCAACAAGGGAGCATAATCCATGATTAAACAATATGCATACTCATAGTGAATAGATATAAGCTCAATTTGACATGAAAGTTCAATGCTTTAGACAAAATGTGTATGATGAATAATTGAATCACTTAATATATCATACATATGTGGGAAGGGACCATAATTGACAAATAAGACCAAGTGAGCTACTATTTGGAATCCGGTTTTCACTCCACATAAAAAAAGGAGTGGTCTACTTTGCCAAGGTAAACCATCCACTTACCTTACGATATAACCTTTTCGGAGAGTGTTGAAAAATATCCCTACCATACGGCATGGCCTTTTTGGAGGGTGTCGAAAGATGTTCTTACCTTAGAGCATAGCCTTTTTGGCAAGTGTCACAAGACATGTTTACCTTATGGCATGGCCTTTTCAATAGGTATTAAAATATGTCTTTTTCTTACAATACAATCTTTTCGATAGGGATTCCAATGTAATCTACCTTACGGTATGACCCTTTTGGTTGATATAACATAATATCCGATGGTGGCACATAGTTATGGGATAACGGGTACCATACAAGGTCCTCTCGGTGCTAGGTTGACAAATCCACGAAACACTCAATTCATATATATCTTTATAGCTTACATAATTTCATAACTAATGGTAGCATAGTAAGAGTAGCACCTCAGCCATAACATCGTAATATCAAGAAAGGGCTTCATATTAGTCATACACTTGTAACATTCTCATGAGCTCCTGGCATGCATAATAGCCATTCAACATTCATAATATTTATAATTCACATTTCTCACAATAAGACTTTAGTCAACACAGGATCTAGTCAAATACTTTAGTCAAAATGTGGTGGGTAATATACACATAAGCTTGAAATCATGTAATTCAAGAGTATAGAACATGAGAGGAGTAAAACCAATTCATTTTAAATTCAATCAAATCAACTCAACAACATTGTAGTAAAAACCCTTGTTTAGGTATCACGAAATCACTAAAATCCACAAGTTCTTTCATAGCATTTCATAGCATCATAGAGTACATGACTTTAATATCATAAAATCCATCATAATATCAAATCCCAACATATTTTAGCATAATCAATTCATTACTTTAAGAACTCAATTAGAAATCATGTGTACAAGGCATAATAATATCACCATAAGCAAGAATTCATGAACGCCCACAGAATAATCCATAAATCTCATATAGTTTGAGAAGAAGATTGGTTGGGCTTGTGGGAAGGAAGATTCCCACAATCAAACCTACATAACTTGATTATTATGACGGAGGAAACCTAATTTGTAGGTGTAAGATTTGAAACTAGAGCTTGCACTATTCTCTTGGAAGCCTTGAAGAGCTTGAGAGTTTTTAGACTTAGAGTGTTTTGGAATGAGGAGGAATGAAATGAATTAGGGTTGTATATGTTAATAGGGGACTTAGATGGGATCAAAACAATGTAGCCTGGATTTAGAAAAAGAGGAAAGTTAAAATTTATCCCTATTAAAATCCTAGCCGGATAGGTCTACGAGACCCTGTTTACGAGCCATAGAACATTCTATGGGACATAGATAGGTTTCCTCTTACGACCCTTTTTCAAACTTCAGAGACCCCCTTTCTCCGATTCCCAATCTATGAGACCGTCTGCAAATTGTAGAGAACTTTATGGGTCATCTGATAAATCATAGATTGAATTTTAGGAAGATCCTAAATTTCATCAGGTCTGCTAGGTTCTGCGAACCCACTTTTTGGACGTAAACCCCTTCGTAAACATCAAAAGTTTCAAATTTCCAAGATTATTTCTTGCATCTCTCCTACCCCCATAAATGGGGTCTTACATTATCTCCCTTTTGGAACAATCATCCCCGAATGTGCTAAGGCAAGCTCTAAGGAATGGATTCATGAACCATATAAGAAATGCAACACATGCACCATTTAAAATCTTTAACCCATGTTTCAAATAACACATATGATGCAACCTCAATTTCAATGAACATGAATGAGTGTTATAAAGATGGCATACAAGGAGAGGGGATTCTAAGATGGGAAAATTGTATTACCTCAAGCTTGATCAGAGTGGGAAAGATAGGGATATCACTTCTTCACTGGTCTACCAAGTATTTCCACCGGGACTTCCTCATAGGTCAGGTTATCTTCTACAACACCCACAACATCCAAAGGCACTATAGAACTTGGGTCACCTAAACACTTCCTCAATATGGGCACATGGAAAAACGGATGAACCATACTCATCCCCATGCGCAAACACTAATTTGTAGGCAACCTTACCAATTCTCTTGACAATTCTGTATGGCCCTATAAACCTTGGCCTCAACTTTTCCTTCTTGCCAAATAGGACCACACCCTTCATGGATGAGACCTTCAAATATACCCAATCATCAACATTAAACACAAGATTTTTTCCCTCACATTGGAGTAGGACTTTTACCTACTTTGATTTGTCTTCAATCTCTCCCATATCAACCTCACTTTTTCCAAAGCCTCCATGATTAAATTTGATCCCAATAAAGTATTTTCCCCCACATCAAACAACCCAATTGGGGAGCTATATCACCTACCATATAGGGCTTCAAAAGTAGTCATTATAATGCTAGAATGATAGCTATTTTTGTAAGAAAACTCAATGAGTGAAAGGTATAAATCCCAACTACCTTTGAACTCCAAAACACAAGACCTTAGCATATCCTCAGGAGTTTGAATTTCTCTTTCGGCTTGACCATCCGTTTGAGGATAGAAAGCCACACTAAGCTTGCCTTTGGTACCAAGAGCATTTTGGAAGGACCTCTAAAAGTGAGAAGTGAATTGAGCACCACGATCTGAAATAATAGAAAATGGTACCCCATGCAGCTTGACCAACTCATGAATATATATCTTGGCATAAGCTTCAGCATCGTAAGTTATTTTAACCATCAGAAAGTGAGTCAATTTTATCATTGCGTTGACAATAACCCAAATAGAATCAACATGCTTCCTAGCCTTTGGTAGACCAATCACAAAATCTATGTTGATTTGTTCCCACTTACGAGTAGGAATTTCCATGTCTTGAGCTAGGCCACCCAGCCTTTAGTGTTCGGTTTTGGCTTGTTGGCTATTATGACAACTGGCAACAAACTTAGTGTAGAGAAAAAGAAAGAACACAAATAATTTACGATGTAGAGAAAAATAAAGAACACAAATAATTTACGAGGTTCGACAAGTGGTGCCTA
>JAABOM020081697.1:0-31735 GCA_011800125.2 Solanum clarkiae | reverse complement strand
ATAATGCTCTGGCTTGTTATGATTATATGGAGTGCTATTGAGATTGGTTATTCATTATATCATCGACTTGTTTATGTATTTACATGATTACTTTTGATATTGATTTGATGACACTTGATGAATTAGCGAGCACTTGATAAACTGTAGAATTTTTGGGGCGCGTAATTGTGAAGGTTATGAGTTAGGTTGTAGTTGTGGGGATTTGGTAGGAGTGCTGAGGGGTGTAGGTATTCTGTACTACTTAATTCTGTGTTTATTAGTTCACTTGTTGAGTACCGTGTGTTTGGTACTCACCCCCTTGCTATAATAGTTTTGTAGGTTGCGAGCCCGAATTGTCGTGATACTCTTTACTGGTACTTGTCTGAGGCTCTCTGTGGAGATCGCAAGAGGTAGTTGTTGCCATCCCAGCTGACTCCCTACTCTTATTTATGATTTTGTTCTATTCTAGAGACAATATCATTTGATACTTGTGTCCCTTTCGATTCTATTATGATACATTAGAAGCTTGTGCACGTGACAACCAGGTTTTTGGGGATTTTGACTAAGTTGAACTTTCATTTTTATTATAATTCCGCAATTTTAATGTTATTTCTGCTTATGGGTTTTGAGCTGAGGGTTTAAGGAAACAGTCTCTCTACCTCTATGAGGTAGTGGTAAGGTCTGCGTACAATCTACCCTCCCCAGACCCTACTTGTGGAATTTCACTGGGTATGTTGTTGTTGTTGTTGTTGTAGTTGGGTTATAGGCTAACTTGTTTTGGTGGGATAAGACAAGTGTCATCATGCCCATTTTTGGGTCGTGACAACATTTGCTTAAACAATCAATATTTTATGAAACCCCAACGTGGTCTATAACCAACTTTCATAATAAGAGACATCCATAGAAATTCTAACTTGAAAACATGCAATTTGTATAAAAAAGAAGGTTAGGCACCATGGGTGAAAGGACCCAATTGTTGAAATCCACATACCTTAGATCTTGAATTTCTTGAACTTGGGTTGAGAAAGACTTAAAGCTTGGAATAGGGTCTGGAAATCCAAAACTTGTTCTAGAGTTTCCTTGAATTTGTATTGGGGTTTTGGTAGAGGATCTTGAGAGAATTTGAGAGTATATTCAAACAGAGAGGAGTGAATTTGATAGTTAGGAATGGGGTTTAGGTCTTTAGGAAGGGTTAAGATAGCATAGGAAGCCCCAAAAAGTCATTAGAATAAATTAAATTTACGAAAATGTCTTTAATGAATTAGAGAGAAAAATTGATAAAGTGTCACCTTACTTGAGGTTACACGGGTCGTGTGGCACTCCACAGTTCATGTGGAGTGCCTGTGAACCAACACTTAGACAATTTCTAGAAATTGGAAACTTGGCCCACGCTTGGAATTTTTGCCTAAGTGTCACCTCACGGACTGATTCATGGGCTGTGTGAAGCCACATGGTCCATTAACTGGTCCATCAAAACAAACTTAGAAAATTTTGTGAAAGTTACGAGATGGTAATTTTATACTAAGAAAAAGTTTTGCTCCGGAAGCCTCACAGCCCATGCCATAACACACAGCTCGTGTAGCCTATCGTGGGATATTCCTTGGCTAGAAGTGGCCCTTTTAGTCTCCATGTAAGCCTTATGAGGCGTACGATTCTACACGGCCCGTTTGGGTGCTCGTATGGTAACTCTGCACAGTAAGGCTTCACGAAAACAGGCATAACACCTTCATCTGATCTCGGAATGAGGTAAAACAAAGTGCGTTGGAAAGCTAGCTCAAAGGAATTTAATTTGACATGTAGTGGGTTGTATATTTCTTTGTGTTCTAAAAATTATGGTCATTCTAAGTTGACCATTGCACAAACCAACACCCAAAATTCAATTTGTAGAGAAGTCTTGAACTCGTCTAACTACTAGAAGTCTCCCACGACCCTAATACACTCCCCACCTAAACATATAAGACTTGAAACATGGGTATATAAGATCATGGATTTAGTGGGTGTACCAATATCTCTAAAATAACCACAAAAGATGCCCGAAAACATGTCTCGGAAGTCCCCGGAATCTTGTTTTTCATATATTTAAAAATCCATTTTGAATTTCGAAAATCTGATTGCATATTCTTGTTCAAGGGATCCAAATTAGGGTGACAAAGGTCTAACCTTGATTTTAAAGCAAAGGAATTGAATTATGAAATTTGCACTTGGTGCACTTTCCAGTGAGGGTCTGCAACCTCTCCGCAGAGGTGTATTTCCTACACTGTCTTTTCCTAGCTCACCCAGATTTTTCTAAGTGTTGGGACGAAGTTTTCCTAAACATATTTTCTCCTATAATTAGCCTTATTAATATTTTCCCAAACACAGACTCATTTCTAACCCTAAATTCAAGTCCTAAACTCAAGGCCAATCTCAAGGATTTCTTCAAGGATCTTACCCAAGCTTCAAATCTCCATTAAAGTCTTCTTCAAGAACTTTACAAAAGCTAAGGTATGTTGTGTTGAACCATTGTATCCTTTCACCTATGGTGCCTAAACCCTCTTTTACTTAATATTGCATGATTTAAAGTTTATTTTACATGTGGGTCTTGTATATTAAGAAATTTACTGCACTGTAATTTTAGTTCATGAAAGTATGATTGTTTTGGCATGTATTCAGCTTCAAATCTTCGATCGAATGTTGGATTTGATGAGGGGTTTTTGATTTGAATATCTTGGGGGTGTTTCAAGGTGTTGATTAAAGGTTTTACCACAAATTTTCCCGCATGATTTCATCTATAAATTGCATGCTCTTTTACCCCATTACACACCCCAAGGTGTTTGACAAAATGTTTGGTTATGGTTTATTGAGGAAATGAAGGTCTAAAGCATGAAATATGATATGATTGACTATATAATGATTAAATGAGCTTACGTACGTGATGAATACTATCTAAAGTATTGTGGTAGACCATTCAAACTTCGGGGGCCTAGTTGAGGGTTAAAGACTCAACCACTAGGGTGGTGGGTGCAATCATCACTAACCTAGTTGAGGGGTTGATTGCTCAACCACTAGGGTGATGGGTGTGATCATCACTAACCTATTTGAGGGGTTTATATCTCAATCACTAGGGTGATGGGTGCGATCATCATTAAGCTTGATAAGGGGTTTGTACCTCATACACTAGGGTGGTGGGTGCTACATTATCAACCCCAAAGGGTTTACACCTTGGAAACCTAGCTTGATCTCCCCTTCACATATGATATTTTATATGAGCATGATTTACTTAAGCATATTCTACTTATGCATTGATCATGCATGTCATATTGCTATATTATGCCTATTGCCTATCGTTACACATTTTGGATTATGATGCTTATCTCTTGTTGCATTGCATCTCACATACTTAGTACATTCAAATGTAATAACGCATACTCTTGCCTACATGATATTACCATGTAGGGACCGATGCCAAAGTTGATCCTCCTCCTCCTCCACATGGCCAGACAGTGCTATTCCATGCTTTTTGGTCAGTCCTCTATTTCAAGGACCTCAATCTAAGTTACTATTATCCTTGCATTGAGACACTTTCTTATGTTCTATTGACTATGAGGGTGAGCCCGGTAGCTTGTCTTGGCACCCACTATATCTATGTATTAGAGGTGCTTATTGGAAATGTTGTGTATTTATGTATGAGCTTTGACTCTTGACTCTTGATTATGACGTTTATCCAAGCTTTCCCTTAGTCCCATCGCCCCCATTCTTTATCTATATGTCTTTGTATACTTCCACGACCAAGGATGTGTAATGACAAGTTAAGAGGCTTGTTTGGGGTCCCTTCAGGTTCCCCATTTGTTGTGTCACGTCTAGGCCTAAGCTTGGGTCGTGACAATCTCCCCCTTGGGAACATTCATCCCCAAATGTCAAAGAAACATGCATAAGAGAAGTAGATGAAGATTTCAGCCGAACATGGATGCAACAAATGTACTTAAGCATTATTTTTCAAAAAGTTTCAACATGAATATCAAAATCACCATAAACTTGTCAACATAAACATGAATACATGGAAATAACATAAGGGCCGAAACATAAGACTTGAAATCATATAGGGGACTTAGATTAGTACCTTTGGCTTGAGTAGAGTGGAAGAGATAGGGATATCACTTTTCCATGTCCACCTCGATTTCCCATGTGGCACTTTCAACTTGTTGATTCCTCCAAAGGACTTTAACAACATCTTTGTTCCATAACCTTTTCACTTGCCTATCCAAAATTTCTACCAAAACCTCTTCATATGTCAGATTGTCTTCAACAACACCCATAACATCTAGAGGCACAATAACACTTGGGTTAGCTACACACTTCCTCAATATAGATATATGGGAGACCAGATGAACCATATTCATGTTGTTGGGAAACTCTAACTCATAGGCCACCTTACAAATTGTCCTTGACACCCTACAAGGACCCACAAATCTTGGACTCAACTTACCCTTTTTGCCAAATTGAACCACACCCTTCATGGGTACTTCAAATAGACCCAATCACTAACTTTCAATTCAAGATCCCTCCTCCTCACATCGGAATAGGCCTTTTACAGACTTTGGGATGTTTTCAATCTCTCCCTAATCAATCTTAATTACCTTCTCCATGGCCTCCATAGACAATTCCGGACCTAACAAGGCTATCTCTCCCACCTCAAACTATCAAACTGGGGACCTACACCACCCACCATAAAGAGCCTCGAAAGAAGCAATGCTTGAATGATAACTATCATTGTAAGCAAACTCAATTAGTGGAAGATGTTCATACCAACTACCCTTAAACTCCAAAACATAAGCTCTAAGCATATCCTCAAGATTTGGACAGTTCTTTTGACTTGGCCATCTATTTGAGGGTGAAAGGCCGTACTAAGATTAACCTTGGTAGCAAGACCTCTTTGGAAGGACCTCCAAAAGTGAGAAGTGAATTGAGCACCATGATACGAAATGATAAACAAAGGTGCCCTATGCAATCTAACCAACTCATGAATGTATAATTTGTAATAATCTTCTGCATCATAAGTAGTCTTAACCGGTACGAAGTGAGCCGACTTTGTCATTCTATCAACGACAACCCAAATAGAATCAAAATGCTTTTTAGTCTTAGGCAACCCACCACAAAATCGATGTTGATTTCCTCCAACTTCCAAGTAGGAATATCTATATCTTGGGCTAGGACACCCGACCTTTAATGTTCGGCTTTTAGTTGTTGGCAATTGCGACAAACGGATATAAACTTAGCAATACCTTTCTTCATGCCACCCACCAATACACCTCTCTCAAATCTCTATACATCTTTGTAGAACCAGGGTGGATAGAATAGGATAAATTATGTGCCTTTTCTAAAACCATCTTTCTCAAGTCATCAACATTAGGCACACACAACCTACCTTGGTACCTAAGGGCACCATCTCTCCTTTAGGAGAAAACCTCTACTCTACCATCTCTCACCAAGGCCTTCAATTCAAGCAAGCCGGGGTGAAGATCCTATTTCACCTTCACCTCGTCAATAAATGAATATCTAGAGCCATCAACAACCACTGTACCACCATTATCCACCTCTTCTAACCTAACTCCCAATCTAGCCAACAAATGGATCACCCTAGCCACTTACTTGCCACCATCGCTAATATGAGCTAGGCTACCCATAGACACCCTATACAAAGTATCGACCACAACATTAGCCTTAAAGAGGTGATAGTGCACACTCATATCATAATCTTTAAGGAGCTCTAACCATCTTCTTTGTCTCAAGTTGAGGTATTTTTGAGTGAACAAATATTGAGACTCTTATGATCGGTAAATACATCAACATAAATCCTATAAAAGTAATAACGCCAAATGTTCAGAGCATATACCATGGCGACCACAATTCAAGATCATGGGTGGGTGATTCTTTTCATGCATATTAAGTTATTTAGAGGCATAATCTATGATCCTTACCATTTTGTATCAAAACACACCCCAAAACTGATTCTAGAGGCATCAAAATACACAAAAACCCCTCCAACCCTTCAGGTAGAGACAAAATAGGAGCGGAAACAATTATCCTTCAAAGTTTGGAAACTCTTTTCGCACTCTGTTGGTTCACACAAATTTGTCTTTATTTTGAGTCATCTTAGTCATAGGGGAAGTAATAGAGAAGAATCCATTCACAAATATCCGATAGTAACCCACTAGACCCAAGAAACTTCTAATGTCCGATGGAGTCAAAGGTCTAGAAAAATTTGTAATCACCCCGTCTTCTTAGGATCCACCTTAATACCATCACCCGAAACCATATGACCTAGGAAGGTATCTTATTTCAACCAAAACTCACACCTTTCACATTTAGCATATAACTTCTCCTCCTCAAGATTTCTAACACTACCCTCAAGTGACCCACATACTCCTCTTCACTTTGGGAATAGATCAAGATAATATCGATAAAAACCACCACAAAAAATCAAGGTAGGGTTTAAAGACCTATTCATAAGATCTATGAAGATAGCCGATGCATTAGTAAAACCAAAGGACATAACCAGAAACTCACAGTGCCCATGCCTAGTCTAGAAGGCCATCTTGGGAATGTCACACTCCCTCACTCTAACTTGGTGATACACGGACCAAAGACCAATCTTAGAGAACTGACTAGCAACTTCAAGTTGGTCAAAAAGATCATCAATCCTTAGTAGAGGGTACTTATTGTTGATGGTGACCCTTGCTGGTAGTCAATAGACATTCTAAGAGATCCATCCTTCCTTTTCACAAACAACACCAGTGCACCCCAAGGTAATTGACTAGGTCTAATGAAACCCCTTTCCAACAAATCTTTCAATTACTCTTTCAACTCCTTCAACTCTGTCGGGGTCATATGGTAAGGGGGAATAGAAATAGGTTGAGTATCGGGAAGGAGGTCTATACCAAAGTCTATTTCCCTTTTGGGAGGAACACCAAGAAGCTCATTTGGCAAGACATCAAGAAACTCATTATCCATTGGAATCGACTCTATAGGAAGGACTTTGGACTGTACATCCCTAACCATCACAAGATGAGATAGACACCCCTTAGAGATCAACCTTTGGGCTTTAAGGCAAGAAATGAATCTTCCCTTGATCACCACAGTAATAAAAGAAAGTGTGGCACCTGATTCTATCAATGAATACACATCAAAATCAAAATCCCTTTAACATACCAGTGATGACATCATGCACCTCATCCACCTCTTGTCTTCCTTGAAGAGCATAGAATCTATTTTACCTTGGAGCACGTCCTTATTGGCCTTCCTTAGCCCTTAGACCTGTATTTGCACCTTAGCCTTGTGTACGACCATCTCTACCTTTATTTTGAGTATGATGACAATTGATAACTTTGTGAGCCATTTCACCACAACCAACGCAAGCAGTAGAATTCTACAAAAATGGACCACTATGATTCTTTCACACCTTGGGAATCTAGGATTTGTCATTCCTCAATTACCCCCTTGGAATCTTGGGTTAGTCACCGTATCATTAGCAAACCTCTTTTTAGATGCATTGGATGACCCTTGGCCTTGGAACTTGTGGCCTTGAGAAATCCGACCACCCTTAAAACGTTGAAAAGCACCTTCAAAATGAGCCCTCTTGGATTACCACTACTTCTTTTTCTAAGATTTTCCCCCTCTAGTTGCTCAGCATATGTCATGAGCCGAGACAAGTCCACAACTCCTACTAGCATGGTGGTACGACACTCCTCATTAGCCAAGTTGGACACTCCCGACAAAAATTTGTTCATCCTTGATCTAGGTTCGGCAACCTATTGTGGAGCATACTTGAATGGGTTATTGAACTTGAGGGAATAATCCCACATACTCATGGAACCTTGCTTAAGGTTCATAAACTCCATCAGCTTAGCCTCCTTTAGCTCGATAGGAAAGAACTGCTTGAGGAATGTGTCTTTGAACTTTTCTCGATGGATAAAATTATTATTCCCCTTCTCTTACTTCCATTGTGAAAACCAAATTTGAGCTACCCCTTTGAATTGGTAGGCCGCCAACTCCCCCTTTTCTTTCGAGTGGACCCCTATGATGGAAAACACCTTTTACACCTCATCTATGAACTCTTGGGGATCCTCATCCATCTTGGATCCATGGAACTCCGATGGATTAATTCTTGTGAAATCCCTCACCCTAGAAGCCCAAGTGGGAGCATGAAGGGCTTGGGCCCCTTGGTTAATTTGGTTGGTCATAGCACGAGCCAACATTGTAATAGGATCTTAGAACTCATCTTGGACTACCTCTACATATTAAGGAGCTTAAGGAGTGGGAGGGGCCAATTGCTCCTCGAGTGTATAGGCTCTCCTTATTCTCCCTCCTGGAATTGGCATGATGTAGAAGAGCAAAGAGCATTAATTAGGGGAAAAGCCTTACACTTACATCTAAAGAACGATATAGGCCATGAAGAAGTGAAATATTTCCCAAAATGCCTCATAGCCTCCCATTCAAAGTTGTGGCGCGCTTTACAACCATACTCTAATCGACACAATATGTTAGATTCTAAGGACCATTAACAACCAAGTGCTCTAATTCCATGTTTGTTATGACCCAAGCCTAGGCCCTAGACGTGGCACGACGAATGGGAACCCGAAAGGATCCAAACAAGCCTCTTAGCATATCAATCACACATCCTTGGTTGCAGAATCATATTAAATATCAACAAGAGACATAATAAAAAGGGTTGCGGGACTAAGGGGAAATCTTGATATTCATAAACGCATAAAAGAGTCAAACTAATAGCATAAGTACATCATAATATCCAACAAATACCTCTAACATGGAATGGAGCGGGGGCCAAGACACTTTCCAGGCTCACCCTTATATTAACAAGTGTTCAGCATAAAGAAGTCTCAAGATAGCAAGAGTAATGCAGATAATGTCCTCAAACTTGAGGACTCAGCAAACCTTATCTCCGAAGTATCAACTAGCGATGTGGAGGACGATGAGAAGGTCCTCTAGTTCCTACATGCTAACATCATGTAGGCATAGAGTATGCGTTAATACGTTTGAATATACTAAGTGTGCGGGATGCAATTCAACAAGCCATAAGTCGATATGGTCAAAATGAATAATCAGACGCAATAGACATATAATCTCAATATGACATGTATGATCAATGCTCATACTTAAACATACTTGTAATTCATTCATCTTGCATAATATAAAACATAATATGTCTGGGAAATGACCTTAATCGACATAGACCAAGTAGCTACAATTTAGAATCCAAGGCATGACACCCCTGGGTAAGGTGGAACGAGCATGAGACCTCCCCTTCCCTAGCTCGTTGTGGTCTACTCACCAAGGCAAATCAAACCTGATAACATGAATAGATGGATCAACTAGCATAGCAAGAGTAATAATCGTAATTCCATTGTGGCACATAGTTTAGAGATAAAGGCTTTATATAAGGACCCCTTTTAAACAACCCCAAAAAAGTGCCCGAAAATGTGCCTCGGAAGTGTCCAGAATTGTAAGTTTCTTATATCTTAAAATCTGTGTGTGATATCAAAAATTCAACTTCATATTCTTGATCAGGGGGTCAAATTGAGTTGGGAGTGGGTCTAACCCCGATTTAAGAGTAACCACAGAAAAATTTGAAAATTACAAAAATACGATTTACAGAGAGCATCTGCGCCCTTGGCGCAACGTGCCAAGGGCGCGCTCCTGTGTATTTTTGTTGACATTTTTTCTATCTCGGTCCAAGACTTTTGGGTCTTGGGGTTAAGTGTTCCCAAACATGAAAATACCTATACTTAGTCATATTTCACCTTCATATCTTTCAAGACATTCCCCAATACTCACTCAAACACTTAACCAAATATTTAACTCCTAATTTCAAGTTCCAAAACTCATCCAGATCTTAAGGGTCTCATTCAAGCTTCAAGTCTCCAATCTTCCTCAAGGATTTTGCAAAGCTAAGATATATGGGTTTCTTTCATGGGTTCCTTTCACCCATGATACCCAAGCTTCCTTTTACCCTAAATTACATGATTTAAAGTTGATTTACTCATTGGTATTACTCATAATGAGTTTCACCACACATTATGTTGGGGTTTCATGAAATTGTGATTGTTTTAGCATATTTTGAGATATGAATCTAAGATCTATTGTGAGATTTGATGAAGGACTTTGATGTATATTGCTTGAGGGTGTTACCAATTATCTATTGATGATTTTACACTGAATTTTCTAGCATGATTTCACTCTTGAATTTCATGGTTTTATGCTAGCACTACATACCCACCAAGTATTTGATAAAATGTTCGGTTATGGTTTTTTGAGGAATTGAAGGTCCGATGCATGTATTATGAGTTGAATGACTATATGATGATAAAAGAAATGTATATATACATATATTATATTCTTCTATATAGTGTTGGAAATTGACAATGCCACACTCGTGGTGGCTAAGAGCCCTGGTAACCATGTTGAGGGGTTTGTACTTCAGTCACCAAGGGTGGTAAGGTGAGATGATCAACCAACCAGTTGAGGGGTTTGTACCTCAATCACCAAGGGGGTAGGGTGAGACTATCCACCAACCATGTCGAGGGGTTTGTACCTTGATAACCATGTCAGGGAGTTTGTACCTTGGTCACCAAGGGTGGTAGGGTGTGACGATCCACAAACCAATTAATGGTGTTGGTACCTCAATCACCGAGGGTGATAGTCTGAGACGATCCATTAATATATGATGGTCTCTTCTTACACATGTATTAAGTTCTATGTAAGCATGTTTTACTTAAGCATTGATCATATATGCCATATTGTTATTTTTCTATCTATAGTTATCTCTATGCATTTTAACTACGATGCCTACGTCTTGTTGCATTGCATCCTACATACATAGTACATTCAAATGTACTAATGCATACTCTATGCCTACATGATGTCACTATGTAGGAATCGGAGCCCCACTTGAGCATCGTCCTCCGCGTGGCCAGCTTAATGGTGAGTCCTCTATTTCGGGGATGATGTTTATGATCTCATGTTATGTTATAAGTCTATCTTTCTTTTATATATGTAATAACTATAAGGGTGAGCCCCGTTGCTTGTCTCAGCTCCCACTCTTATTTATGTGGTAGAGGTGTTATTGGACATGTAATGTATTGAGCCTTGACTCTCTTGTTTGGTGCTTATGTTATGAAAGTATCCCTTTAGCCCTTTTCCTTTACTTCTACTCTTATTATGTTGTTTAATTACTTCCGCGACTAATGATGTGTAGTGATATGTTAAGAGGCTTGCTTGGGGTCCCTTCGGGTTTTCCATGCGACGTGTCACGTCTAGGCGCTAGGCTTGGGTCGTGATAATCTTAGTACTAGAGCACTAGGTTGTTAATGATCCTCGGGATCCAACACACCATGTTGATTAGAGTCTTGTTCATGTTTATGTTGTGCACCATAACTATCAGCTAGAGGCTATGAGGCATTTGGGAAATATTTTCCTTTTTCTTACTCTATTTCGTACTATAGAAGTTGAGGTAAGGTTTTCTCCCTAAATATTGTCCTTTTATATAGTAGACACTTGATTCCATTTGACCCATAGATCCACAGAACATTATGAAGAATGGCCCAAGCTAAGACCAACAACATGACCAATGCAGCTTTGAACAAGAATGACAATGAAAATGTTGATCATGAGAACTACCTCCTCTTAAGGACATTACTCCACAGCCTCAAGACTTTAATGCTAATGCTTATCAGAGGAATCGATACAGGCTGAATCCTATGCTTATGGGGGTGATTGGAGCTATTGTGTTGCCACCACTACCAGGTGATACAAAGTTCACAAATCTTGAGTGGGTTGCTTCAGATGCTACATAACATTGGGTTATTTGTGGGCTTACCATAGGAGGATCCTCATAACCATCTATAGAATGTTGCATTCATCTTCCAGAGTGTGATGGGAACACAAAATCTGTTTATGGATACTCTAGGACTTTGCATCTTTCCATTGTCTCTTACAGGTAATGCAACATTATGGCTGTGAGAGCTCTCGCAGAGTTTAATCACCGGTCAGGTAGATTTGCAGAAGGAATTTTTGGAGAGGTACTTCCTTGGATCGAAGAAGCTCAAGTTGAAGGACCAAATAAATAACTTTGAGCAAATTCCTAGTGATTCGATCAGTATTACTTGGGAGCGATTCACCAAATACTTGAGAAGCGTCACAAAATACAAGATAATTGATGATGCTTTGGTGGAGATCTTCTATCGTGCCCTTGATGTGAATAGTCAGGCTTGTTCTGACACTATCATGGGGGGCATGTTATTCGATAAACTATTCGCGAGTATAGCAGAACGGATGGAGAGAGGGGTAAAGACTAATCGTGCATGGGGGCAGAGATACATGTCATCGACTAAAAGCTCATGTGTTGTCAGTGTTGGTTCAGAGCAAGCAAAGATCAATGAAGAAGCCATGCAAGAGCTTGTCCAAATTCGCATAGGTGTAAAGGTGATGATGAAGCAGAACCAAGAGCGAGTCAGTGCAGTGGTTCATCAACTTCCATATGCACTAATGTATGATGACCCTTATTATAATCAGGACACATTGTTTGTTGTTGATCACACAGGGGGTTTCGAGACAAATATCCAAATCTTCAATCATGAGTACTAGTGCCAAGGTCAAGGAAACCAAGGTTGGAACTTCAATAGAGATGGAGATTTCAGGGACAACTGCAGAGGATATTATGATATGAAAATTGTCTAGAGAGAGATGCAGATAAGGATCACAGAGATGGCCTCAGAAATGGACCCTATGTGTATAGGTGCAAGTAGCTCAAGGATTGAAGAGATGTTTGATTGCCTATTGAAGAAAGCTGAGACATAGGATAAGACTCTAAGGGGCATGAAATCTTATATTTCCAGCATTAGTCAGAAAACTAATTCTAATTTTGTGGCTATCAAACATCTTCAACAATAGTTTGATCAAGTGTTGATTCAACTAAATCAATATTAGAGGGGTACACCACCTAGCAACATAGTTCAGAATCCTAAGAATGAAGGGCATTTTATGGAGATTATTACAAGGGGTGGAAAGACCACAATTAATCCTCCCATGCCAGTTGATGAGGATGATGTTCGAGAGGAGATAGTTGTGGTCAAGGATATAGATGTGAGAGATGATTGTGGCAAGGATGGGGTTAGTGAAGCTACTAATGCACTACAGAAGTTGAAGCCCATTCCTAGGCCTCCTCTCCCTTTCGCTCAAAGAATCAAAAAGAGGGAGCATGAAGAAAAGTTCAAGCACTTTCTCTCTATGCTGAAACAACTCTCCATTAGGATCTCTCTCATTGAGGCATTGGAGAAGATGCCAGGGTATGCTAAGTATATGAAGGACCTAGTTACTAAAAAGCAAACTTTGAGTCAGGAGCTCTCCCAAGAGCTTCAGTATTACAGTGATCTAATGTTAAGTCTATGCACATGCAGATGAGCCATAGAAGTTTATACGAGCCATAGATTTGGTGTCATGCCTTGAGGATCGGAAGGTGGGAAGTTGCTAAAATTTCATCAGATAAACCCCTTAAGGGTCATAGGACTTTATACTGGCCATAGAAAGGTATTGTAGAAATAAGTTCATCTTTGAAGCATTAATTCACTAAAGCCTGTCTACGGGCCATAAAACATTGTACGACCCGTAAAGTCTGCCGATCCAGTTATCCTATTCTATTTTGGTTATGTATTTCAAACACTATAAATAGGTTTTTAGGTTACTTTTCATAAAGGAATAGAAGAGGGATGTGATAGAACAATAGAGCGCTTAAGAGGAACACTTGTAAAACTTTATTTAGTCTTTTACTTTCAATCTTGTGATTCTTGGTGAGGAGTTTGATTTCTTGTGCTTAATTCTCTTGTGTAACTGATCAATTATGTAATTCAAATTTAGAAGTCTTGCATTTACACTAACAATGAGTAGATAAATCCACAACTAGGGTTGTGGGAACCATGAGGAACTAATTCTTGAAAAGTGTGCATGCATGGATTAATTAATTCTCTTCATATTGAATACTTTCTAATAGTGACCAATGTTAGAACAAATAGCAACGTATACCATTATTCCAACATCGATTAGTGTTAAAGACTAGATCAAGTAGTAATGAGTAGGAAAAGAGATTAATTAACAATATTCTTTTGATATTTTTATATAATTAATCGAACTGGTCCAAAGGGAGGTTGTATTGGATAATAGATAAGGGTTAATAATGTCATACCATGGGGATGGACCAAATTGTATATTGAAATTCTCCTCTCTCCTTTTACAAAGAGTTTGGTGAACTTCACTACCATTCTACGTGCTACACATCGAAAATGAATTCAATTATCTGGTAATATAATGAGTTAGGAAATCATTGGGAACACAATACTCTAATTACTTTTCATACTGATTTAATACTTATCTTAGTTTAGAATCACTTTTCATAGTTGTTAATCAACTTGAATTGAATTGAATTCTTCTAAGTCTACCATATTCCCTAATTGATTGGACCCTAAACCTGGTTAGGTTATATATCTTGACAATGATCGTTTAATCCTAAAAAAGGAGGTGTAGCTTAGGGAACATCAAGATTTTGGCTCCATTGCTAGAGAATACGACTAGATTTGTCTAATTCAGGTAGTTTGGGAATAAATAATTATTTCCCTTCTTTTATGTTTTATATTATTTTTGTTCTATTTCAAAGTATAGGTGTAGTGTATGCCCAATACACAAAGTCGAGGCATTCCCTTGACTCCATTTGACCTTGAGATCCAAAGTATACTAAGAAGGATGGTGCAAGATAATGCAAAGAACATTGCAAATGTAGCTTAACATGCGCGTAATGACAATTCACCACCACTTGAGGACATTGATCCATAGCCAGAGGACTTCAATGTTGAAGCATATCAGTGGAACTAATATCGGTTGAACCCTCTAGCTATGGAGGTTATGGAAGCCATTGTTTTACCACCACTACTAGCTATCACAAAGTTCATGGTTTCGAGTAGGATGCTTCAGATGATGGAAAATTGTTGATTGTTCAAAGGTCTACCATCAGAGGATCCACATAGTCATCTACACAACGTTGCATTTATCTGCAAGATGTGATGGGAAAACATAATCTATCTATAAATGTTGTGGGACTTCGTATCTTCCTATTATATCTAACAGGCAATGTAGTCCTATTGCTATCCAAGATCCTACAGAGTTCGATCACTAGTTTGGCTGAGTTGCAGAAGGCCTTTTTGGAGAGGTACTTCCCGAGATCGAACAAGCTCAAGTTGAAAGATCATGTCAACAACATTGAGCAACTTCTTGGTGACTTGACTAATACTGCATGGGAGTGATTCACAAAGTTCTTGAGGAGTGTCCATTGTTGATGATTCCTTGGTGGAGATCTTTAATCGCGCCCTGGATGGGTATAATCAAGCCTGTACTGATACCATCATGGGGGGCATATTAGGTTAACCATTTGTAAGGATTGCTGAGAAGATGGAAAAGGTGGTCAAGATGAATCGTGCATGGGGACAAAGAGACAAGTCATCTACCAAAGTTCATGCATTGCTAGCATTGGTCTGGAGAAAGATAAAATAAATGAGGAGATAATGCAAGAGCTCTCCAAGATCTGTACCGGTATGGAGGTGATGATGAAACAGAATCAGGAATGAAAGACTGCAGTTGTTCATTAGCCTACACGAGCACTAATGTACTAGCATCCCTACTATGAGGAGGATACTTACTTCATTGTTGATCAGGTGGGAGGTTTCTAGACCAACGCCCAAGGGTCAAATCTCCCTATTAGTGCCAAGGTCAAGGAAACCAAGGTCGAAACTATAACAAAAATGGCTTGTTCAGAGACAACCATGGAGTTTACTACAAAAGGATAAGGGTCAGGATAGAGAAATGGGGTGGGGTCATACAGATAGCTACAATTATAGTCCTTATGTGCCATCATACAATCATAATATAGGAGCTAGCAATTCCAAAATTGAGGAGATATTCGACTACCTGTTGAATAAGGCTGATACATAGGATGAGTCCATGAGGGGGATGAAATCTGACATCTCCAATATAAATCAGAAAATCAAGTCTCATTCTATTGCTTTTAAATAGCTTGAGCAATAGTTTGGTCAAGTATCAACTCAACTCAACCAGCATCAAAGAGGTACACTGCCTATCAACACAGTTTAGAACCCAAAGAATAAAGGCAGTGCATGGCAGTTACTACTTGTGGTGGCAAGAGTGCCATTAATCCTCCCATGCCAGTAGATAATGATGATATTCAAAACAAGGTAGTCAAGGTCAAGAATGCTGATACCAGAGATGATCATGTCAAGGATAGGGTGAATGATATTGTAAAGGCACCATAGAAGCTGAAGCCCATCCTTAGACCTCCTCTTCCCTTCCCTTGAAAGATCAAAAAGAAGGAGGAGGGAAAGTTCAAACACTTTCTCCCCATGCTGGAACAACTCTCCATCAACATCCCTCTCATTGAAGCTTAGAGAAGATGTTGGGGTATGTGAATTCTTTGAAGGACTTGGTTACCAAAAAGTGCACTGTGAGTGAGGAGCTCTCCTAAGAGCATCAACATTGCAGTGCAATTGCCACAAGGTCCTTGGTGCAAAAGCAAGAAGAAATCAAAGCTTTTACCATACCCTGCACCATTGGAGATGTGGAGTTCATAAGACATTGTGTGATCTTGATGCTAGCATAAATCTAATGCCCATTGTGGTCTTTAAGAAGCTAGGCTTGGGAGCCCCTAGTCCGATGAGCATGCAGTTGTTGATGGTTGACCGCACGATGAAGAAGCCTATGGGGATACTTTATGATGTACTCATCGAAGTTAAGAAATGCATATTCCCCATAGACTTTGTGACCATAGATTGCAAAGTCAACAATGAAGTATCAATCATCTTAGGAAGACCCTTCCTAGTCACTGGTCGAGCACAAGTAGATATTAAAGATGGCCAACTCAGTTTTAGATTGAATGATAAAGAAGTTGTCTTCAATATTTCTTAGCCTATGAATAGGCTAGACAACCTGAAGAAGGATGTTTTTGCAATTGGTGAAGCCTGAGAAACCAAGTTGTCCAAGTCGTGCTGCGACAATAAATCAGGCGCTACTTAGGAGGCAACCCAAGATATTTGATGTAATAGTTATAGTTGTGTTTTATTTTTTTAAGATTTTGGACTTGGAGATAGTTTAATTTTTTATGTTTTGGTCGTAAGTTTGGACATTGTACTTGTTATATATTGGGTAAACAATGTGTTCTATGAAGAATATGTAGGTACATGACTGAATCAGTCATCCTTGGCTAAAAAGGCATCAAGAAGTGCTTTTATGACTAGTTCAATGGGTCATATGTAAATCTATGAACTATACACTGTCTGATAGTACACTTCCACTAAGGAAAAAGTTGTGTACTCTAGTCCACGAGCCAACTTTATAGTCTGTAGATAAAATTATCCACTGTTAATGGGGCTCGTGGATCCCACATAAGTTTTCTGATGGATTTACTAACTATTGGGGTTTCTATGACCAACTCTATCAGTCGTACCCAATTGAACGACTCGTGGACTGGTCCGTGAAACCCAATCCCCAAAACTAGGGGTTGTACATTCTACAAGATTATGATTTACGAGCCATAAAATCGTCTACGACCCATAATCGGGGTTTCATAGAGTTTGGGCACATTAGTTTTGGCTCGACCTGGTCAAACTATAAAAAGATGGGATCAAATTAATTTGACCCTATCTTTTCCCAAAATTACATAGAAAACCCAGTGACCCCTTCTCTTGTTGTCCGATTACCAATGACTGGCCACCCACGTGCTTTTGGCCAACTTTCTGGCAACCCTAGGGTTCCACCTTTTCGATTCTTCCTTCAATTTCTACATCTTAGTCACTCAATTTGGTAAGTTCTTGGGCCTATAATTACCAAAATTTGTGTGATTGGGTTGAAATTAAATGATGGTTATGGTAATTTAATGAATAAACTTGTGTATGTCATTATTGTGTTTAAAATTGAATTATGAATAATTGGTTCCAATGTGTGAATATGCGTAGAGGTCAGAAATTTGTATGTATGATTTTGATTTTATGTTTGAATGATGTGATTGAAAGTAATGTTGTCACATACCATTTCAATGGAATTAACCAAATGCATGAAAGTTTGGGGTGTGATGACATATGTGTTTAATTTGATGCTAAACCATTCAAACGGGGTCAGTTGGTTTGGGCAAACATGTGAAATGGTATCCGATGGGGGTGTATGATAGGATTTGCATGTGGGTTGGGGTATTTGATGTAAGTCATATGAGGGTGTGCGTGTATTGCTTCAACGTTGAAAATTATTATTGAAAATGTCATACGAGGTGCGTGTTGATAAGCTTAGATACTGAGGTCACTATTGTCCCAATTCACGAGGGAATTTTAAGGCCCGTGGATATTTTTGCAAGCCATAATTGCCCCTCGTACATATATCTAGAAACTTGAAGTTTTTGAGAACCTATCTGATGAGACCTTCTACGAGTCGTAGAATATACTATGACTAGTAGACAAGTCTTGTAGATCCCTGCCTATACAAGTTTAAACACTAGAACACATCTACGACTAAGTCTACAACTCATAGATTGTTCTACGAATCATGCCTGTTCTCATAGATGCAATTCCATAGTAACAAAAAATTATGGACGATATTTCTAGGAGAGCCTTCTACGACTCGTAGGTTTCACTATGGCCCATAGAAGTGCCTTTGTAGTCCCTTCAGTGACCAAGTGTAATTTTAATCTTGCTTTTCATTTCTTGACTTGTGGGGCTAACTATGTTGCTAAATATGTATGTTTTAGGTAATATGGCCCCAAAGCCGAGATGTAATGAGATTCAAGCCATGTAAAGGTGGCTTAGGGATGAGACCAAGGGGGAGCAGGATGCCCCCGAGGATAATGGATCAGTTGAGGAATTTAGCATCCAACCTGACCCAGATGATTGTAGACCACAGACACAGGCTACCACCAGACCTGTGCAAGTCCAAACCCCAGCCATTGTTGTTCACACTCCCAGTTTGACGAGGGAGGTAATAACAGTAATAGCTCTATTTAGATGACTCCATCCATAAAGAAGTCAGATTCAAAGTTAGGATCTAGTGACGACTCGGAGACAGAGTCCTCTGTCATACCACCTTAGACATCACCATCACCTCCATATGCTCGCACTAGTTGGTGGTGTGTTGAGTGCATGCGGGAGATCTACATAGAGGGCATATAGAAGAATGAGAGGGGAAAATCATCCTGCTCCATTTTTGGTGAGCCCTGGATCATTTCTCCAGACTAGAAAGTGTGCCAGCTCTCCAGGACACCAGCAGCAGATATGGGCTCCAGTGGCTGGCCAAAGTACCTGGAAAGTACTCCTCAACCACTGTTCGGGTTTTATATACATCCTACGCCGCCATAATACTCAGTAGTCTTCCTAAGGGGAAAAATCCCCTCGCTCAGCCCATGCTGACACACACTAGTATTAGGGACTGGCAGGTGGACATTTCAGAGATTACCATCCACTGTATGTTGTTTGTGCTCAAGTTCCCATCCTCCAAATCCACAGTTGAGTATAATTGCTAGTTTAGGCCAACCAAGGAAAAGGGTCTAAAGAGATATCTGAGTTGCAGAGCTAGTTTGATGAGATAGGTTGCAACACAGATAGTAGAGTATTGTCCGAACCCTGCATGGTGATAGCCACCTCATCAGATCTTATTGTGAAGGCCTCCCTTAGCTTCCCCGCTAAATTTTGGTGGGTCATTGTAAGGTTTGACAGATCCAGCCAATACATGCAAATAAAACTTTGATGCTAGAATGTGTTGTTTTGGCCATCAATATCTTGGCTGGCTGTGAGATTGACTGGGCCAACCTTATCACAAATCAGATCCATAAGGCCTACTTGAAAAGGTCTATCTCCATCCCCTTTCCTTGCTTGATCTACAGACTCTATCTAGACTGGAGGGTAGAGAGTCTACATTAGCTGGACACACTTATTGAGGTCCAGTGCACTCTAGGTTCTAGCCTAACCAAAGCTGAAGATCACCCGATGGCACTTCACCGAGCATCGCACCAGCCAGCTCAGATACCGGAGATATTCATGATAGAGATACCTCCTAAGGTTCCACCTACCACCACTGCTACTGTTACTTCAAGAGAGAGTCCCCACAGACTGAGACAGATGTAAAAAAGCGGCTCACTACTAGTACTCCTGCGCATAGTCCATTCCTACACAAACAACACCTGCCTGCATGGTTTATGTGTCAGAGGCATCCGTTCAGGCCAAGGCATAATGACTAGCCCACACTGAGTCCCAGTTGACTCTGTTACTTTAGCAGATCAGACCTTGGGTCCTCTAGGTGATTACAGAGTCTGAGAGACACTTGCAGGAATTCACGATAACTATTATTCAGGATTTACTTATAGTTGTGGATGCCCACATTAATGCTCTTGAGTTGCTGGTCTAGTAGAGCCTAAGTACAATATGACCAGAAGATATAACATCCCCACCAGACAAAGATCCAACAGCTCCAGGCCGGCATGACAGCAACTCTGGTCGTACTAGTGGCAATTCCCACAGACTGCACCTCCAGTGTCAATGGTGGATATATTTTCCCCTGAGAAGCCTACACATCCTTTCCATGGGAAGTAACCCTGCACTAATGATGATCTAGATGCAGTGAGGTTGCATGTGTGGTTGACAGAGGAGAAAGAGCTAGAGCTTCTCATAATGCAGTCGAGGCAGGAAGAGGAGTTGAGTCAAGCTCGAGAGCTTGAGAGAGTGAGGGGTTCTGGCCCCTCAAATCATGGTTCTACCACTTAGGAGGCCACCAGGAAGGTATAGGGTAGCTAGACGTAGCCAAAGACTGGCGCTTAGGCGCCCATGTATGTTCATTTTGGCCATGGTACTTTATTTTGCATTTTTGGTGTGCATTGAGGACAATGCACCTCCTTTTTGATGGGGTATGGGTAGTTATAGGCATCAATGAAGTCTGAGTAGCATTGGCCTATAACTATCCAAAATTTTAAATCCTAGGGGTTTTCTTGCATGTGTTCTTTTTCTCCATGGATATTTAATTTTCATTAGTCTGACATATTTAGGATGTGTAGGCAATATTGGTAGCATATAGTACTAATATCTATGGAATATATGTGTTTTTGTGCTTTTGTGTACAAAATGATACCCATCATATTTTCGTTAGTCTAGATAGCAACCATGTATGTTCAATTGTGTTGATACTACTTTCTCTGTTAAGTGAGCATAAACTTGAGTTGAAATGCATGATCTGAGAGTCTGTGTTGATATTGTAATCAATGCCATGTGACTGTGAGCTTACTTTGCTAAATTCATGTATTGTGCTTCAATTCAGAACTTGCCCTGTTACTCTGACTTAGACTGTAGGTTAGTTGGTTAAGGAAATGATCTTAAGCCGTTATTCATAATAGTCCACTTAGCCTACAAGACCAATCAAATATGTGAAATATCCCTTGATCCTAATGTTTGAGCCTTACATGTACCTTTTCTTTGTAGAAACCTACGTTACCTAGCCTTATTAGATGTAAAGTCCTAAAATTGGCTATGGTCCTTCCTTGAACATTATGCACCTTGACTGAAGCAAAAATTCTAAGTTGAGGGTGGCTACCAAAAGTTGCCCTGCTTTCTTGGTTGGATATTATTCACCTCAACTCAGGCCAAAAACATAAGTTGAGGGTGGGTGGTGTAAGGATAAACAAAAAAATGAGGGGGGAAATTAGTGATACATGGAAAAGGAGAAAAATTATGTACTTGGTGCAAGGAAAATGAGTGATGCCTAAGCAATGACCTAAAAAGAAAAATATTGTGAAAATATAAGGCAAAAAGCTGAAAAATGAGAATAAAGCACTTAGGAAAGCTTGAAGTAGGAGAAAGGGAGAATGAGAAGAAAAATAACATTGGTGGTAGGGCTAAAGTATAGAAAAATGCAGTGCTAAGGAGTGTGTTCCCAAAATATCATACCAAAGCCTCCTGAGCTTACGTCACAAGCCAACAAAGTCCTAAAGTGATCCTAACCCAAGTAGCCAAAAGTCATAATCATGAGTATATGGGTAAACATATGGTATTGAGCACGGTATTTGAATGTCATTTATGAGAGTGAGTGATTTTGCATAAGTCCAAGCATCGAATATGAGAATATCATTTTAAGAGAGATATGGGACTTCGTTCTATGAGGGCACTTTCATTGTATAGTTAACATTATGCTAACTCAATGACTGTGGCTTGTTAATAGTTACCTTGATTGTCATAGCTACACTGTTACATTTATTGATTTATATTGGCTTTCTAAGAACTATCTAAGGGCTTTTGAAAGTGGTGTCGGTATCTATGCTTGAGTTTGATGTGATGTTGGCTTTTAGATTGAGGTATGTGTGTTACCGTGCTGCTTATGTAGATTGAGTCGGTCGCTTGAGGACAAACAATAATTTTAAGTTGAGGGTGCCAATGTGCTGTCAAAATACAATACTTTTGATGCTTAAAACTTAGAATTTTGTGTGTTTCCAGTGCAATGTTGGTTGATTTGATGTGCTTTTGTGTTTGTTTTGCAACATTATAGGGTTGACATAATTTTTAGGCTAAGTATGAAGAATTTACTGAAGTAAAGGTTCCACAAATCCTTTATGGACTACAGAGAATACTACAATCTGTAAAAATCATTTCGTGTATAATTACAGTGAATGGGTGATTTTTTCTAAAGTTATGTCTACAAATATGTAGACTAGTAGTAGAAGTTTATATGAATTGTAGACTTGGTTTCATGCCCTGAGGAACAAAAGGTAGATAGCTGCTAAAAAGTCATCAAATGAAACCCCTTATGGGTCATAGAACTTTCTATGGACCATAAAAGGGTTTCATAAAAGTCAGTCCCAGTCTTGAGGCAACATTTCACAAAAGCCCGTCTATAGGGTCGTAAATATTATACGACCCATAAAACTGCTCGTAGAGTCTACCGATCCAGTTGTGCTGTTTCATTTTGGCTTTCTATTTTAAACACTATAAATATGTTGCTAGGTTATTTTTCATAAAGGAACAAAAGAGGGACATGATAGAACAATATAGAGCATGAGAGAAACACTCGTAAAACTTTCTTTCGTCTTTTAATTTCAATGTTGTGATTCTTGGTGAAGACTTTGGTTTCCTTGTGCTTAATTCTCTTCTGTAAGTGCTCAATTATGTTACTCAAATTCATAAGACTTATATTTACACAAATCATGTAGCTAAATCCATAACTAGGGTTGTGGGACCATGAAGAACAAACAAGGTAAAATTAGATAATTCATAATTCTTGAAAAGTGTTCATGCATGTATTAATTAATTCTCTTCATATTGAATGCTTTTTAATGGTAGCCAATGTTAGGACTTGCCCTATGTGACTGGACCAAGGTAGTAATGAATAGGAATAGAGAATAATTAACAGGATTCGATTATTGTTTTTATCCTAACTAATCAAACTGGGCCAAAGTAAGGTTGTACTTGAACCATAGGTAAGGGTTAGTACCATAACACTGCAGGGATAGACCAAGTCCAATAGTGAAATTTGCTTTTCGCCTGGGCCAAAGGGTTTTGTTAATTTAACTTACCATTCTGCATGCTACACACTTGAAAAGAATTGGATTATCTAGTAATATCGAGTTAGGCACTCATGCGAAACACAATACCCTAGTTACTCTTCATACTTATTTAACACTTGTCTTAGTTTTGAATTAATTCTCATCATAGTTGTTTCAAACCCCCATTTTTTGATTGATAAAGTAGTTAATCAACCTGAACTGCATTCAATTCTTCTAAGTCTAAATATTCCCAATGGGATTCGACCCTAACCTTTGTTAGGTTATATATCTTGGCAACGATCGATTTAGCCTAAAAAAGAAAGTGTAGCTTGGGTGACATCAAAGAGTTGTGGAAAGTAGTTATATACGCTAATAAGAGTCACAAATATAGAAAAGATTGTCATAGAGACAGGAGAAAGCTCAGATTGGTATCTTCGAAGAGCATCTTAGTAGCTATTCTATATATGTGGCTACAGTATAACAAAAGAGTTTAAGATGTTCTTGTGGATAGTGGTTCTCTGATCGTGTGGAGATATGTACTTATAGCTTAGAAAAGCGAATTGATTACCAAACTTATAGAGATGAGCTTTAAGCTAACGGTGAGACAATGAGTTAATGAACCAAGTGGGTTAGATTTGCATGAGTGTGGTTATCCTAAGGGTAATATGTTGTTACTTTTAGTTCAACTTGAAACTTGACGAGAGTATGCAATAGACTTAGGCTTTGATGAGAGTCATAGGCTTAAATTAATGAAGTATGGTACACGAGTAGGAGAGCATGGTTAAGGAGAGTCACCAATATTGAATGTCATTAGCCCTATCTCTTCATACAAAGTGGTCCTAACCCTATATTGGACAAGTGATCATCTCTTGAAGTTATGAGGAAAGTTGAAGGAAGCATTCGGGATTGTAGCTGTTTCATTATCCCTGGTAAGATGTCTTCTAGTGAGGGAGTTCCCTATTTTTGAGTTGATATTTTCATTCTTGAGTTCAAAAGGTTGATTGTCCATAAGTTTCAATGATTCAATTGATTGAGTTTTGGTGTTCCATTCATGCCCCTCAATGATAAAGTTGAAGGTAATGTTCCTGCTCTTGATCTAAAAGGATATGTCTATCCTTGAGTTTGGCTAGTTGATTTTCTAGAGAGCTTGACTAGTTGATTGATTGATTGATTGAGCCTTGATAATTATTGTTTCCTCGAGTTTGTCTCTAATACCCATCATTCAAGAACGAATGATTCCAAAGAGTATATACTGTAACACCTTAGAAATTCCTAAACTAAGATCCAAACATCGTTATTATGTGTATGAGATCATGCCAAGTGATTTAACATTCACTATAGGTATTAAAGCCTATTCTATAGTGGAATGATAGATTTGAGATAAATAGAGGTCATAACAATCCTTGAACACAAAGTTGAGATGAAACCTTCCTTACCGATTGAGTTTCGATATGAAATTCCACGCCCATTGAGTGATCCAATAATTTCAAAGTGCTGAATGTGTGTTAAGATTCTTTTCTAAGTATTTGAATTGTGTCAAATGTAGTTTGATACCATAAGGACACCCGAGGTCACCAAGACAAGTTCAAAACATTTCAATCAGCTAAGTTTTGGTATGAGTAAACAGAAAGGTCAACTTCAAATATTTAAAACATAATGATTTAAGTGGTCCATAATATATCCAATTGTAGATAGTTAAATTAGCTTTGCAATGCATCTAATTTTTCCTTAATCGGAGATCGGAGTAAAAGGTTATTACCGTTTTACTAAAGCCCGCCAAATTTGTAAATTTCGACGATCCACCGAATAATTCGACGATCAACCATTTTTGGACAGCTGAAACACTCTGAGAAGGCTTAGAATCTGTCATGAAGGGAGATCCAAAGTCCTTATTTGGTGTACCACTTAATGGTTCGGTGATGAGACACCTAGACTGCTGTTTTGGCTGCCAAAACTCATCAAAAGTTCAGTTTTTCAATATTGATGATTAATTGGCATTCCCAAAAGGTTATTTTTGACCTTTTACCCTTAGTTAACATCCCTAAGCCTATCATATAGCCTAATAACTTCTCGTTAACCATAATCCCTTAAAAATATTATATTTTTACATTCAAAATTCTCCTAAAGAAGAGGCTAAGGTTCTTCATCTTCAAGTGCAAACTAAGGGTTTCTTCAAGGGATTTTTCGCTTCCAGGTATGTATAGCTAACCTAAAGCATGGATTTGTTCTTCCATGTACCCCCTTGATTGAGATAAATTGGAAGATGAAGGTATTGAATCTATATGAGTTAGTTTCTCCCATGATTCAGACCTAGCGTCCAGGAGTGAAGGGACAAATGCGAACCCGAGAGTCCCAAACAAGCCTCAAGTATCCATATTCACATCATCGGTTTGGAAATGCGTATCAATAGTAAACACATTGTTCTAAGGGATGGGAAAATAGGATTCATGATATGGGTATGGCATAGGGAAAGGAATTAACATGGATCCACATAACATGAGTATTGGTGAATGTTATGAGGGTAAAATAAGGCTAAGTATAGGTATTTTAGTGTATGGGAATACTTAGTCCAAGACTCAAAAGTCATGGACCGAGATAGAAAAATAGTGCACAAAAGTACACAGAAGAGTGCCCTTGGTGCGTCGCCCCAGGGGCGCTGATGATGTATTTTTGCGATTTTCAAATTTTTCTATGGCTGCTCTTAAATCGGAGTTAGACCCATTTTCCACTCAATTTGACCCCTAAACAAGAATATGGTGTCTGATTTTCGATATCACGCAAGAATTTTGAGATATATGAAAATTACAATTCTGGACATTCCCGAGGCACATTTTCGAGCACTTTTTGGGTCATTTTAATCATATAGGCAAACGTATGTGTTAGTACCTTTGAATGTACTAAGTTGTCACTCCCCAAGTCCCATTAGGATAGACTGGCACCCGTTGCCGATAAGGCCCATGGAGAACCAACCTGTATCTATGTACTTTCTATACGTATTATAAAGGATTTCTAGATTTGACATGCCTTTAAGAAATTAAACAGTGATAACAAGCCAAAAGGAAATGTATATGGCTAGGCCGTTGGGGCCATGGTGTTTACCGTATGAGATATGACCACACTTTAATTTACATAGTCTATAAAGCCTCTAGATAAGAGAGTATCTGACAAGGGTCGGGACAGGCCCCGCCTCAACTAACTATACAATATAAACATATAAGCTCTAGACACACACAAACCCTGGGAGCAACCTGGAGCTTGGTGTCAGCAGCTGTATATCATGTACTCCTACTGGAGAGATCTGCTAGCACCTGTACCTACAGCATAAAATGCATGTCCCCTGTAAGGGACATCAGTACGAGATACTGTACTGATTATGTAAGGAAGGATATACCGTACGTGAAGTAATAACTCAAATGATACCATGCACTGGTACAAGATTAGAGAGCACCTTTGGTTATACTTTGGAATCATGTACTTTATGTTCTTGATATTACTTTACCTTTACTGTATAATCTGTGCACAACTGTTATACAAATAACTAACTGATCAGTGATAAACTACATCAGGATCGTCCCTGGATAGGTTATTCCTTAACCTCTCGGGATACCACCCGTGATAGGATCGTCCTTGGCTAGGTGATTCTTCCACCCTCGAGCTATCACCCATCAATAAACAATATACTTTATCTTTCCATTAACTTTGAGATGATTCTTTTGTTGGTCATATTATTGGAGTTGTAGGACTGTATATGTAGCACGTGACGTGTAGGTAATCATACAAGACAATATGACAATGAAAAGAGTACGTTACACAAATAATGAAATGCATATGAAATGGAACAACTCGTGAACTTTATTTAGTAACAAGAACCCATGTAACTTGGTATCCAAGCATGTATACAGATTTGAAGGTGACTATGTACAGAAGCATGTGAACATGTCAAAGATGGATATATGGTTAATAGTTGTGTCGGAGTTGACAAGTGCCTTTATGTGCCAATGAAGAATCTAGATTTCATGCAAAGTTATACAAAATCAAGTAGCCTTACATACATCGTTGTATGACCTTGTTACTACCTTGAGATAACCTTCCCTTCCTCCAAACACTTATCTACAACACAGTAGGTGATAAAACTAACATTAGCAGCCAATAGATACATCTTGGGTGCCTAATCACATAAAAAAAAAACACAAAAGCAGCAAGCAGGTATTTATAAACCCGAGCATATTCCTTCAACCTTTTGGCCCCTAATCGTATTTTTCTAATACATATTTTCATGCACACACTATGTAAAGCCTGTTTTAGTGCCAGAACAACCTTACAAAAGTCCCCAAAGCACAACATATAACAATTCTACACAACCTAAAAATGGACAGCATAATGTTACCTTCCTTCGCTACATTTCGACGCCGACAATTCCAAACCTATTCCAACTCTAACCAAATTGTTCCAACAACATTTACAAATGCAAACAGAGCTAAAACTCTCTTATAATAGCACACAAGAAGTCATGAAGGACGTGAGCCAATAACCTTCCATCCAACAATCCACAAGTTTCAATCAACGTTATACTTAAGATAGCACAATAAAACGCGTTGGTTAAATGAAACCAAAATCAAGGCAGCAACCTTAGGGTAATATTTATAACACAAATCATATTAATAACTTCAATTTCTCTTCGTAACATAGCCCACAAACCATAGAGAAGTAACTAAAAAAAGGCAAGTATGCAGCAACTTTCTAAATACATGCTGTCTCAAATTTCCAGCACAACATACTAGCATATACTTCTTGTTTTTCATAAGAAAACCATACTAAACACATGTGTAAGATTAATTACCACTAAATTCAAAGTGTAGGTCTTCTTAAAGAACCCTAGAAGTCCCCTTGTAGCTGTTTGCTAGGTCAAGAAAGAAAAACACCAAAGTTTTGAGAAAGCTGAATTGTTTTCTAAGTCTAAGAGTGAGTAAATGTTGCTGGTTATAACCCCTTTTTATAGGGATAATTTGGCCGCCTTTCTTTTGACATTTTTACCAATTAATACCACACATTATCAGGCTGGTTATCCAGTAGCCTGGCTATTACACTTGGGCATAAATAGGTTTCCAAGTTAATGGGCTTGGGCTGCCTATTTTCCAACTTTCCTTTCACTTAGTTTGGGCCCAAATGGTCAAGTGTTTTGTGATGTCTTTGGGCCCTATTTAATATATTTCTTGAACTGAAAATATAGTCCATGTGTGATGCCAAAACATGGGCCAAATGTACACCCTTAACACAGACTTTATTCATAATCGGACTTGGAAAATTCGACGTCGAGCCTCGTCTATATTTAGTTAGCAAATTCAAGCTAAGCAAGTAGGTGACTCACCTGCTAGTTTCTTAAGTTCTACAAGAACCTCAATTCTATTACTTTATTTAAGGTCATGATCTCCTCAATTCGACACAAAACAAATTTGCACTCGAACCTCTTAAGCGTGAGATGCACATATAGCCCATTAACACGAGATTCAATCACTTTTACAAATTTGGCGCTAACTTAACAAGAACTTATCATGTTTCATTTGCATTGTACTAATACTGTAAGGTATGGGGTGTTATATGCTACCCCTTAGAAACATTCATCCTCGAATGTTAACACAATTGAATAGCTTAACCAAGTTTAAATCTTTACTTACATAAACTTTTGACAACACATTAAGTATTCAGTCACACCTACCTATTAGTGTCCCAATTCTTTATGTTGGACTCCCTCTTTAGCTTCAAATAAGTGAGGATATTTTGATTTCATCGCGTTTTCGACCTGCCATGTTATTTCTTCTTATTGTTGGTTCCACAAAGTACTTTCACCGAAGCTATTTCTTTATTCGTTAGATTCTTAACTTGACTATCTAGAATGGCATCACGTACCTCTTCATAGGTGAGATCTTATGTAACCTGCACATCCTTAATAGGAGTGATACAGGATGGGTTACCTATGCATTTTCAAAGAATTAAGACATGAAAAACTGGATGAACCATGGAAAGCTTTTGGGGTAGCTCTGGTTCATATGCAACCTGCCCGAACCTCTTAATAATTTTATATGGCCCTATGTAACGTGGGCTCAGTTTGCCTTTCTTACCAAATCTCATAAACCCTTTCATTGGAGATACCTTTAAAAAATACCCAATCCCCTACTGAGAATTCTAGTCCTCTCCTCCGAGCATCTGCATATGATTTGTGACGACTTTGGGCTATTTCTAGTCACTGTTGTATCACCTTAACTTTTTTCATGGCTTGTTGTACTAGATCTGACCCAAGTAAGGTGGCTTCACCCACTTCAAACCATCCAATCGACGACCTACACTTCCTTTCATACAAAGCTTTGTAAGGTGCTATCTTGATACTCACGTGGTAGCTATTATTATAGGCAAATTCAATAAGTCATAAATGGTCCACCCAACTGCTTTAAGGTCCAACGCACAAGCTCGCAACATATCTTTAAGTGTCTGAATGGTGCATTCTGCTTGACCATCTATTTGAGGGTGGAAAGTTGTACTCAAATTCACTTGTGTTCCTAAACTCCTTTGGAAGGACTTCCAAAACTTTGCAGTGAATTGAGCTCCTTGGTCAGATATAATGGAGATTGGGACTCCGTGTAGCCTAACTATCTCTTTTAGGTATAGCTTGGCATATTCTTCAGCTATATAATTACTCCTGACTGGTAAGAAGTGTCCTGACTTTGTGAGTCTGTCAACTATTACCCACATGGAGTCAAATTTCTGAGATGAGCGAGGCAAGCCAGTAACAAAATCCATACTGATCATATCCAACTTCCATGTTGGAAGCTCTATGCACTGCATATAACCTCCTGGATTTTGGTGTTCTACTTTCACTTGTTGGTAATTTGGACATTGAGCCACAAATTCTGCAAGGCCCTTTTTCATGCCTCCCCACCAAACCATTCCCTTTAGGTCATGGTACATCTTAGTTGATCCTGGGTGGATGGAATATCGAGAATGATGGATTTCTTCCATTATCCTCTTTCTTAATCCGTTAATATCAGGCACACATAATTTATTTTGGTAGTAAAGTACTCCATTTTGTGTAAGGTCAAAGCCCTTTATCATACCCTGACTCACCTTTTCCTTCAGCTGTCGTAGAACAGGATCCTCAAACTTCTTTTCTTTCACCTCCATTACAATGAAGACTACGCAGCATTCTGCACAATAAACCCTTCCTTGGGAGTTTCAAGAAGGCGAACTCCCAAACTGGCTAACTAATATAGATCCTTAGCCATTCCTTGACTTATCACAGCTGGATCACTAGTATTCATGATTGCCTTACGACTCAGGGCATCGGCTACCACATTTACCATCCCCGGATGGTATAGTATATCAACATCATAATCCTTTATTAGCTCTAGCCATCTCCGCTATCTTAAGTTTAGGTCTTTCTGCTTAAAGATGTACTACAGGCTCTTATGGTCAGTATATATGTCAGCGTGAACCCCATACAAATAGTGGCGCCATATTTTGAAAGCAAATACGACCACTGCTAGCTAAAGATCATGAGATGCATAGTTTTTCTCATGTGGTCATAGTTGCCTAGGCGCATAAGTAATTACCTTACCATTCTGTGTCAGTACATACCCTAAGCCAACTACTGAAGCATCGCAATACACTACATACCCCTCAGTGTCCTCTGGAAGTACTAGCACAGGCACAGAAGTTAGCTTATTTTTCTGCTCCTGGAAGCTTCTTTCACACACATCGTTCCATTGGAACTTGGTTTCCTTATGTGTTAGCTTTCTTAGGGGTGCATAAATAGAAGAAAAACCTTCAACAAACCTCCTGTAATAGCCTGCCAAGCCTAGGAAGCTTCGATCTTCTATGGGTATTATCGGTCTTAGCCAATATTTCACAGCCTTTATCTTTTGTGAATCAACCCTTATTCCCTCATCAGACATAATATGACCCACGAATGCCACTGATTTTAGCAAAAATTCACTTTTAGAAAACTTGGCATACAACTATCGATCACGAAGAATCTGTAGCACCTATCGTAAGTAGTCTATGTGGTCCTCTTCTAATCTTGAATATACCAAAATGTCATCTATGAATACTATCACGAACACATCCAAGAATGGCTTAAATACCCTGTTCATC
>JAABOM020081663.1:0-31744 GCA_011800125.2 Solanum clarkiae | reverse complement strand
TTGCTCTGAAAATATGGCGCCACTATTTGTATGGGGTTCACGTTGACATATAAACTGATCATAAGAGTTTGTAGTACATTTTTAAGCAGAAAGACCTAAATTTAAGATAGAGGAGATGGCTAGAGCTAATAAAGGATTACAACGTTGATACACTATACCATCCAGGGAAGGCAAATGTGGTAGCCGATGCTTTGAGTCGTAAGGCAATCATGAATATTGGTGATCAAGCCGTCATAAGTCAAAGAGTGGCTAATGATCTACAACAACTAGCAAATTTGGGAGTTCGCCTTCTTGAAATTTCAGAGGAAGGGGTTGTTGTGCATGATGCTCCGGAGTCTTTATTGGTAATAGAGGTAAAAGAAAAAAAACAGTTCGAGGATCCTGTTCTACGACAGCTTAAGGAAAATGTGAGTCAAGGTACGATAAAGAGCTTTGACCTTACACAAAATGGAGTTCTTTACTTCCAAAATAGATTATATGTGCCTGATACTAATGGATTAAGAAGGAGGAAAATGGAAGAAGCCCATCATTCCCGATATTCCATCCATCCAGGATCAACTAAGATCTACCATGACCTGAAGGGAATGTTTTGGTGGGGAGGCATGAAAAGGGACCTTGCAGAATTTGTGGCTCAATGTCTAAATTGCAAACAAGTGAAAGTAGAACACCAAAAGCCAGGAAGTTATATGTAGTGTATAGAGCTTCAAACATGGAAGTAGGATACGATCAATATGGATTTTGTTACTAGCTTGCCTCGCTCATTTCAGAAGTATGACTCCATATGGGTAATAGCTGAAAGACTCATAAAGTCTACATACTTCTTGCCAATTAGTAGTGATTATAGAGATGAAGAGTATGCCAAACTTAGTGCCACAATCTACTGAATTGAAGTTGTTTGAATTAGTGTTCCCATGCATCTAGTTTCACCTAATTTTGAGTTTAGATCAACAAGTTATGCCCATTTTCGTAGAGCCCATCAGTGCTGGGTCAGTGAGCTTTCACATGTTCCCTATATTTTGGCTAAGGAGACCACCACGAGTACTTGTACGATCCATGAAAGTTGCCACGACTTGTGGTGGGTGCTTCTGGAAAGGAATCCTGTGTAATTTTGTCTAAGTATTCCACCACAGACACTTATACGGCTGGTACAACCCACTACGACTTGTGGTGGGCGTCCCATCAAGGCTTTTTCATAGATTACTTTTCTAAATATAAAATCACGATCTTGGAACTTGGATCATTCATATGGACCTTTGTACAATCAGTGAACCTTTGTATGGACCGTGAAGCCTTCATGGAAAGGTCCTTAGCCTAAAATGTTCTAAGTGTCAGAGAAGGTATGTTACACGGGCACTTTGTACGGTCAGGGCACTTTTGTATGGACCGTGGTGTATTTGTACAAGATCCTTGTATACTTTTTAAAGTACATTTCATTAATTGTCATTTTGTAATTTATGTTTATTCTAAAAGTCTTTCAGGACCTTGGAACCTATCTTAAGCCCTTAATGAGATTATACTCACCATTTTATACTCATTCACTCTCATGACACACAAACTCTAGAATTCAGTTCCTAAGTTCTCTTTTTAAGTCTTGTATTAGAAGATTCAAGCTAGAATTTTAAGAGGCCATTCAATTTAGTCAATTCATCCTAATTCTTTTGGTTATCTAAGGTGTGAGGATTTCTAATGCCTTTCAATCATGAAGACCCCTAACATTTCTTACTTCTTAATTTATCAATTTCAAGCTTACATTGATTATTATTCTTTTAAATTAGTGTTTGTTGGATTAAATTGAGATAGGGTTTTATCTAACTGATATTTTTAAAGTGATTTTAAGTCCTATTATATTGAATTGCATTAATATTATGAAGGTTTGAATATGCATGTCCTTTAAATGTTGAATCTATGCATAGGTAATGTCAATTATGCTTTAATTGATGATTTCTTCATGAATTTGCTATGAATTCATTATAATATGAAAATTTCACTATGCACTCCTAGTACCCATGATATTCTTTCTTTTATTCATGGCATACACATGCAAAGTCATTGGTTTGCATGAAGTTAATATGTGTTTAAGACCCAATTATGATTTTGACTATGATTTCAAGATAGTATGGTTATAGCATGACATGTGATCAAATAATGTCTATTATATGGTGTTTAAGCAATTTTGGTGTTTACACCACCATGTATAAGTATAACTGAGCTATTCTTACGCATGATAATATAAATTGAAGTATGATTGGGGTTTTTAGCCCAAGTATGCCTGATTATAAAATGTGCTTTGGCCTTTAAGACTAAGTATGCATTGTTATGTTTTAAAAGACTTATTTACCTAATGAAAGAACGTATATGTATATATATTCTCGTGGGATAATGATTTAGCACCGAGTGGACTTGTGTGAGGGGGAAAATCTTCAAGATCCTTATATAAATCCTCAAGTCCCATAACTATGTGCCAAACATACGTTTATGTTTATGCCTCTTGTGAATGATTATGATATGATTATGGGAATCCTTTCCAAAATGGGTGTTGTTCCCAGAAGGTAAGGCACTAACCGAAATGGGTGACGTTCCCCTAAGGTGAGTGTATGGGTTACCTTTGGCAAGTAGCCCGCTCTTTCTCTGATGTAGAGTTAACATCAGAATTCCAAGTAGTAGCTCACTTCGTCTTATATGTCGGTTGAGGTACCATTCTTATTGGTTTAAAATATTATGGCATTCATGCATTATGAATTTCATGTTATATTGATATTATATTCTTTCCTATATACTTCTTTCTATATATGTGCCCTTGTCATCTAACATTAATTGCTTGTTAATAAGTCATAATCATTTGCATGCCCGCATACTTAGTACATTCAAACGTACTAACACATACTTTTGCCTACATGACCTAACCATGTAGGCATCAGAGACTATCTTCATCTACCTTTTGACGATTGGATTAGATTGTGAGCTTGTTAGTGGTGAGTCCTTTACTTTAAGGACAAAATCCACCTTCTATCTACCTATTATGCTATTCCCACTTATGTTTGTACATTGAGGCTGAGCCTGAGACAGGTCTTGGCCCCCTCTTATTTTATGAACTAGAGGCATTGTTGGACATCAAGTAAAGTCTATGTACGGGCTTGTTATGGGTTATGCTATTTTCTTATAGAGATTATAAGTTTGTCCATCTCATGTTAATGATGTTATAATGATATGTTAATGATGAGATGTGGAAATATGGGAATTTCTAAGTCCCTTCTACCCCCAAGGCTTTAGTCATACTAAACCTCTACTTAGTTTTATGTGCTAAGTGCTATGAGAATCCATACAAATCCCTATTCCTATGGCATCCCCAGAGTGTGTGTCATACTTACCCATCCCTTAGAACTATGTATCTGTTATCTAATTATGTGCTTCTAAATCGATGATGTGTATATGGATTCTATGAGGCTTGTTTGGGGACTCTTGGGTTCCCATTTGCCATGTCACTCCTAGGCCCTAGGCCCTGGTCGTGACAATTCCCCTGTACATCTGACTTGTCAAATGTTGGTTTTTTCATGTTTCTTTTATATTGCATGCTTGCATAACTTAGTACATTAAAAAGTTCTAATGCATACTCTATACCTGTATTGCATCATCCTTGTGGCTAGATCTAGATATTCCAGAATCTTGATTAGCTGAGTCCTCCTGCTTCGAGGACAAATCCTACCTATTTTATACTTCATTCTTTATTTTGTATTCAAGATAATTTTTCTTTATTATTCAGGGTGAGCTAGGGTCTATCTGAGCCTCCCTCTTTTGTTATGGCCTAGCAACATGTTTTGAACATATGTATGTACATTAGTTTCAGACTTGCATACTCTATCTTAGGGTATACCATGTCTTATGTCTCATGCTATGATTCAGACTATGTATATGCTTCCGCTTACGTATTTCACTTGATTTACCTCAAATGCTTGTATGAATGTTATATGTTAGATTGAGGTTCCTTCGGGGATCTTATTCATTGTGTTACAACTAGGCCTTAGGCTAGGGTCACGATAGTGTCTGACTTGATCAATGCAGACTTATGTACCACCATGCTTATAACGGGGATGACATATCTTAGGTCATGACATATGCTGAGCAACTTGGGGGAGAGAAGATTAGGAAGAGAAAGATGGGGGATACCAAGAGGGCTCTCCATGTAGGTAGTTTCCATGGGGTTAAGGGTAGAGGAAGTGGAGACTTTAAATAAGGAAACAAGTTTGAAGGACAAGGGTCATCAAATTCTCTAAGTCAAAGGTTCATCAATGATAGGGTGCCAAACCTAAAAGCTCAAGCTGGTGGACCTGCATTTTTTAGGTGCCAAAAATACGGAAGGAATAATGGATGCAAATGTTTGAGGGATAGCAGTTGATATTATGGGTGTGGAAATCTAGGTCACATTCTTTTAGATCATCAAAGTTTTCCAAAAGAGATAGAGATGATTGTTCTCATGAACATGGTGCTTAGGGAGGCGAAGGAGCATAAAGGGTTAACACAGAGGTGCTCTATGCATAAACTAATTCTTATCTCTTTAAGGGAGGCAAGGGGTAGATGAGGGGCCTAATGTTGTCACTAGTAAGCAAATGGTTGATGATTATGATATGTATGTTTTATTGGATCCGAGTGCCACTTTATCTTTCATTACCCTATTAATTGCTAATAGGTTTGACATGTGTTCTGAAATGGTATATAAACCCTTTTTGATGTCTACTCGCATAAATTGCTCCATTTTTGCTAGAAGAATGTACAGGGGTCTTCTCGTGTCCATTTTACATATGGTTCTTGCCGTGTGATTTTATTGAACTTGACATGGTAGATTTTGACATTATTCTTAGGATGGATTTGTTACGCGCATATTATACCTCTATTGATTGTAGAACTCATAAGGTCAAGTTCCACTTTCCTAATCAACCCATCCTTGAATGGGATGTTCATGATTCAGTAATTAAGGATAGGTCCATTTCTAGTCTTAATGGTCAGGAATTGATTGCTAAGGTTGCATTCATCTTCTTGTAAGGTTTAAGGATGTTGACTACAAAGTTACTTCTATTGAGTTAGTTTTGGTGGTTAATGAGTTTCCCAATGAACTTCCAAACGTTCCTCCAAGAAGGGAGTAGACATTGGTATAGAGCTCCTCCTCGATGCTCAACCTATATGTTTTCCTCCATACCATATAGCTTGGTGGAATTGAAAGAACTAAAGGATTTATTAATGACTTTATTAGAGAAGGGATTTATTAGGCCCAACAAGCCTCGTTAGGGTGTACCAGTGTTGTTTGTGAGGAAGAAGGATGGATCTCCTAGAATGTACTTTAACTAGTAGTAAGTCAACAATGTTACTATAAATAACAAGTACCTTCTACCAGGGATAGATGACTTATTTGATCAATTACAAGGTGTTGGTCTTTTCTCAAAGATCGACCTTCTATCCAAGTACTATCAATTAAGAGTAAGGAAGTGGGATATTCCCAAAACAACTTTCCAGATAATGTATGACATTTTGTATTTATGGTGATGTCTTTTGGTCTAACCAATGAATTAGTGATATTTATAGATCTCATGAATAGGGTATTCAAACCCTACCTAGACACGTTTGTTGTGGTGTTCATTGGTGACATTTTGATCTACACCAGGAGTGAGGAAGAGCACATGAGACATTTAAGGTTGGTATTACTTTAAGGGAAGAAAGGCTCTTTGCTAAATTTGACAAATGTGAATTTTGGTTTAAAGAAATGGTACTCCTTGGGCATGTAGTGTAGGGTAATGGAGAAAGTGATATCTTTGATCATCTTAAACGAGTCAAGTTCTCCCATAGCATATGATTATGTATGTTTAAGATGATGATGATCTTATGATGATTATGATGTTGAGAGTCGTATGTCAAACCTATGATTACAAATGTAGCATATCATTTAAAGATTGTCGTATGATGGTCTTATGATTACGTATGAAGAATATGAAAGAATTAAAAATATGGTACTACTATTTGTATAGAGTGCAGGTGGATGTCTTCACTGATCAGAAAAGCCTCTAATATGTGTTCCAACAATGGGATCTCAACGTGAGACAAAGAAGATGGGTAGAACTCCTTAAAGACTATGATATGAGTGTGCATTATCACCCAAGCAAAGCCAATGTTGTGCCGACGTACTTAACACAATAAAACACCTCTCTGAATGCCTTCTTATGACTATATAAATGATTTCTTGCGTAACGTATCATCCAAATTCATTTTTGGAAAATCTGAGGCTGGATTCTTAATCAGGAGGCAAATCGTGTGGGAAAATGTTGCTTTTGATATTTTGATTGACTGTATTAAATAAGATAATTTTTCGTAAGATGTTGTATGTCAACAAGAGTGCTCAACCACTATGCATCATATAGAGGGTTTATTTTAGTACAAAAGTTACCTAAACTCATTCCTAGGTCAAAACGGAGAAGAAATTGAATTTCACCAAAAAATGAACTATGGTGAAATGGCTCCACGTCGTGAACTTGTTTCATGATAGTTCAATTTTTCCATATGTTTAACATAGGTTTAACATATGGAAACAAGTATAACCTAGGTTTAACATACGAACCTCATTGCATATGATTACATAGCTTAAATGGATTCTATGAACTTGTTTCATGATAAACAAGTTCTCCCTTAGCATATGATTACATATGTTTAAGATGATGATGATCATCATGATGATGATAATTATGATGATGAGAGCCATATGTTAAACCTATGATTACACATGTAGCATACCATTTGATGATCCTTGTAGCATGTTCTTATTATTACTTACGAACCATATGTAAGCATTGAAAATATGGTACCACTATTTGTATAGAGTGCATGTGGATGTCTTCATTGATCAGAAAAGCCTCTAATATGTGTTCCAATAATGGGATCTCCACTTGAGACAAAGACGGTGGGTGGAACTTCTTAAAGACTATGATATCAGTGAGTAGTATCACCCTACAAAATCCAATGTTGTGCCGACGTACTTAATCCGATGAAACACCTCTCTAAACGCCTTCTTCTGACTATATGAATGATTTCTTTCATAACGTATTATCTGTATGCTTTTTTAGAAAATCTGAGACTAGATAATCGTGTGGGAAAATGTTGCTTTTGATATTTTGATTAACTGTATTAAATAAGATAATTTTTCGTAAGATTTGCATGTCAAAAGAGTGCACAACCTTTATACATCATGAATAGGGTTTATTTTTGTACAAAAGTTACCTAAACTCATTCCTAGTTCAAAATAGAGAAAAAATTGAATTTCACCAAAAAATGGACTATGAAGAAACGGCTCCACGTCGCGAACTTGTTTCATGATAGTTCAATTTTTTCCATACGTTTAACATAGGTTTAACATACGACCCTCATACCCTCTGATTACATAGGTTAAATGGATTCTATGAACTTGTTTCATGATAAACAAGTTCTTCCTTAACATATGATTACATATGTTTAAGATGCTGATAATGAGGGTCGTATGTTAAACCTATCATTACATATGTGGAATATTATTTGAAGATCCTCGTAGCATGTTCTTATGATTACATATGAACCATGTGTAAGCATTGAAAATATGATACCACTATTTGTATAGAGTGCATGTGGATGTCTTCACTGATCTGAAAAGCCTTTAATATGTGTTCCAACAATGAAATCTCAACTTGAGACAAAGACGGTCTGTGGAACCCCTTAAAGACTATGATATGAGTATGCATTATCACCCAGCAAAGCCAATGTTGTGCCGACATACTTAATTTGATGAAACACCTCTCTAAATGCCTTCTTATGACTATATGAATGATTTCTTGCATAACGTATTATCCGTATTCTATTTTGAAAAATCTGAGGCTGGATTCTTAATTAGGAGGCAAATCGTGTGGGAAAATGTTGCTTTTGATATTTTGATTGACTGTATTAAATAAGATAATTTTTGTAAGATGTTGCATGTCAACATGAGTGCACAACCTCTATACATCATGAAGATGGTTTATTTTAGTACAAACGTTATCTAAACTCATTCCTAGGTCAAAACAGAGAAAAAGTTGAATTTCCCCAAAAAATGGACTATAGTGAAACATCTCCACGTCGCGAACAGTTTAACGTAGGTTTAACATACGACCCTCATCATCATAATTATCATAAGATCATCATCATCAGCTTAAAATTATTATCATGAAATCATAATTTCATACTTAAAATCATAGTCATATGGTTATAGGTTTAACATATGGAAATTAGACCCATATGTTAAACATATGGAAATTAGAGCCATATGTGACTATTGTTTCCATATGTTAAACCTATAACCATATGAGTATGATATTAAGTATGAAATTATAATTTCATGATGATAATTTTAAGATGATGATGATAATCTTATGATGAATATGATTTGAGGGTGTCATGACTCAAGCCTAGGGCTTAGATATGCCCGGCGAATGGGGAATCCGAAGGGACCTCAAACAAGCTTCGTAGCATATCATTGCACATCCTTGACCCCAAAAGCAATTAAAATACATTTGAAGAATGGAATTAAGGGCAAAGGGGCTAAGGGAGAACTTTTCATAGAATAAGATCAAAAGATAATAGAATAAGCTCATAGCATAAATGCATAGCTTTGTCCAACGACACCTCTACTATATAGATAAGAGTGAAGGCCAAGACATAGAACCGGGCTCACCCATATAGTCAACAAGATCAATACATCAAGGACAATAATATCTTATATATTGCAAGAGTTCAAAAACTAGGTACCCAGAATAGAGAACTCACCAACTATCTTGAGACGGTCGTACTAGCCACGTGGAGAAGGATGCTCAAGAGGGACTCCGGTTCCTATATGGTGATATCATGTAGGCAAGAGTATGGTTGGTACATTTGAATGTACTTAGTATGTAAGACGCAATGCTACAAGAGATAGACATCATAATCAAAATGCATAACAAAAGACAATAGGTATAATATAACAATACTGTATGTATGATCAATGCATAAGTAAAATATGCTTACGTAACTCATGCTTATATAGGATAACATATGTGTACAAATGACCAAGCTAGATTTCCAAAGTACAAAACCCTTGGTAGAATGATGATGAAGCCACCTCATCTCCTAGGAGCAAAGGTATAAACCCCTTGATAGGTTACCAAGGTACAAACCTCTTTATAGGCTAGTGATGATGCCGCCCCATCACCCTAGTGCCAAGGTACAAACCCCTTGATAGGTTACCAAGGTACAAACCCTATGATAGGTTAGTGATAATGCCTCCCCATCACCCTGGCGCTAAGGCAAACCCCTTGATAGGATACCAACGTACAAACTCCTTGATTGGTTAGAGGATGGTCACACCCTACCTCCCATGGTGATTGAGGCATACCCCTCAATTGGCTATGATCAATCCAACACTATATGGAGAGATTCATATATATATATATATATTCCTTTTATCACCATCATAACATCATGTACATACTCTTCTTTTATCATCATAACATAAGACATGTTTTGGACCTTCAATTCCTCAAGAAACCATAAATGGACATTTTTATCAAACACTTGGCGGGTGTGAAATGGTAGATAAGACCATGCAATTTAGAGATGAAATCATGCAAGTAAATCCATTGTGAAACCATCAATCAATACCTTGCAAAGAAATATACATCAAAATCCCTCATCCAATCTTTCAATAGATCCATGATTTATAGCTCAAAATAGAAAACAATCACAACTTTACATAGCTTTAACATAGTTTATAGACATGTTCATACTAGCAAACCCATTTGTAAAATTAACTTTAAATCATGAAAAATATTAATTAAAATAGGGCTTAAGCACTATAGGTGGAAGGATCCAATGGTTCAACACCACATACCTTAGGTCTAGAGTAGTTAGAAATTGAGATCGAGAAGAATGGAGGCTTAGAATTGATCTTTGAATCCAATCTTGTTCTTGGGTTTCCTTGTAATTGAATTAGTGCTTTATGGAGGCTTTTGAGAGAATTAGGAGTGTATTTGAGATGAGAGCAATGAGTATGATCCTTTGGAACTTTATTTAGGTCTATTTAGAAGGTTAAGATAGCACGGAAGTCTAAAAAAGGCATTACAGTAATTAAAATTTTTGGAGAAGCCATATGTAAATAGATGGAAAAATTGGCAAAGTGTCATCTCATTGGAGACTTCACTGGATGTGTGGCAATCCATGGGTTGTGTGTAGTGCCCATGTGAAGTGCCCTAGTGAAAAAAATGGAAGTCAGGAAACTTGGAAAAATTGACGTCTCATCACTTTGATGGACCGCTTCACGGACCGTGTGGCATTACACAGACCATATACTGGTCCATCCCACCTCACTTGGATGAAAATGTCACTTGCCACCACACCCCTAGGTGCCACAGCCTGTACCCCTTCGTACGAGCCATACAAGGCAGTCGTGGCCCATGCTTTAGCTTCCAATGCCACCCACGCCTAGCCAAGCCTCCTAAAACACCTCCATGCCCCTCCTCACGACTAGTGCTGAGTCACACGACCCCTGACACTGGTCATAGACCAAGCCTTATTCTCACCATACCATTTTCCTACCCCAAACATCTCCCACGACCCGTACAAGGCCATACTGCCCATATGGGTGCCTGTGGGGCTCCACTACACGGGAGGATCTCATGAAAATGGTCATACCTCCTTCATCCGACATCGGAATGAGGTGAAACCAAGTGCATTGTGAAGTTAACTCAAAGAACTTTCATTTGAAAGGTTGTGGTCCACGCAGTTCCAAATGTGCCAAGAGTTATGCTTGTTTAAAGTTGATCCTAGCATGAACAATCACCCAAAACTCAGCTTTTAGGGAATTCTTAAACTCGTTTAGGTACGAGGAGTCTCCCATGAACCTAATACAACCCCAACCGAACCAAATGAGGATTGAAACATGGATACACAAGAGCATAAAGTTACAGGGTATCACAATATCTCCCCCTTGGGAACATTCGTCCCTGAATGTCAAAGAAACGTGCACAAGTAGTCATGAAGACTTTAGCCCAAACATGAATGCAACAATGCACATAAACATGATTTCCAAGAAAAGTTGAACATTTACATTGTAAATTCTCATAATCTTACTAACATGAACATGAATGCATGCAATGATGTAAAGGACAATACTTGAGACTTGGAATCATAAAAAGGACTTGACATCTCATCATAAGCTTGAATAGAATGAAAGAGATATGAATATTGGTTCTCCATGCCTGCACCATCTCCTTGAGAAACACACATGAGTAGACGACTCTTCCAAAGGGCCTTCATGAACACCACATCCCCATTAATCAACCTCTCTACTCATCCATCCAACACCTCTACCGGGGCCTCCTTCTAAGCCAACTTATCCTTCCCCTCACCCACAACTTCAAAGAGTTCTATAACACTAGAGTCACTAACAAATCCCATCAACCTTGAAGAATGAAGAACCGGGCGAATCATATCAACATCCATATGCAAATCCCAGAACTTATGCAACCTTACCAACCTCCCTCTACACTCTATAAGGAATCATAAACCTCAACTCAAGTGTCAACCTTAAATTCACCTGACCCACTTGGTACCATAGCCACCATCTCCCCCTTGGGAGACAACCTCCACCCTATGGTCTTCTCACCCAAAACTTCCAACTCCAATAAGACAGAATTAAGGACTTGCTTAAACTAGACTTATTAACCCAAGAAGACTCTGAATCACCAAGGACACTATACTACCATTCCCAACTTCGCTCAACCTACTTCCAACCTAGCCAACCAATGTAGCCGTTAGTCTCCTTTTTGCCACCATTATCCATACATGCTAACCTACCCATAATCAACTTACTTAGAGAACCAATCATAACGCTCTCCATACCAAAAAAAGAACTAAAGAACACTCATATAATAATCCTTGAAGAATTCTAACAACCTTCTTGTTATTCACAAAGCACACTTATCATCATTTAGTAAACAACCTCTCATCCTCCAAGATTCGCAACACTATCCCCAAATAATTCACAAGCTCTAGACAATTAAATACCTTATTACTAGAGACCACCACAAACATATAAAGGTAGGGCTTTAAGACCCTATTCTAGAGACCGATAAACATAGCCAATGCATACATCAACCAATCTCCATGAAGACACAACATGCATGCAACTATTCCATCCCAAGTATAACACCACAAACCACCACACCAACTCTAACAAGTCACAAGGCAAAACCTAATGCAAGATGAACAGGGATCAACACTTATGGCTTTCTAGCAACCAAAAAGAATAAAGAGATACAATGGCACACCAGTCCCAACAATGCACACACATCAAATCAAAGGAAACTTCAACCTATCGATAATAACGCCGGGCACTTCTTGGCTCCCTCGAAGAGCATAGAAATGATTACACATCGGAGAACCCCCTCTATCAACTTTTCCACCTTTACTCTTGTTGCGATACCGAGGGCATTATTGCATTCATGATGGATTATAAGTTATGCTCTCTAATTTACTCAAGCTTATCTTGATTCCATTTGAGGATGAATGTTCCTAAGGGAGAGATGTTGTAACACCTTTCAAAATGTATTCTTATGACCTATAAATGATCTCTTGCATAACATATCATCTATATTCTTTTAGGAAAATCTAAGGCTAGAATCTTAATCAGGAGGCAAAATTGTGTGAAAAATAGTCGCTTTTAATTTTTAGATCGACCATATCAAAAAATAATTTTTCGTAAGATTTTGCAATTCCAGAAGATTGGGCGACCTCTTTGCATCAGGAGAGGGTTTCTTTTAGTTAAAAAAGTAAGTTGAACTCATTCCTATGTCAAAATAGGGAAGAAATTGAATTTCGCAAAAAATTGAACAATGGTGAAGTGGCTCTGCTCACGGACTTGTTTCATGACATTTCAAATTTTTCCTTAAAATTCCTACACAAAGTAAAAAAGCCTTAGACAGTTCCTATATTTATTTAAGTTATTTCAGGTGAATTTTGACACTAAACTCCATCCTATAAACTACCTTTAATCACCCAAATTAACCCCATTATTACACTATTCACACATTAAAAAAGTTCTCTCTCTAAAATTACTCTCAAAGGCATCCTCCAAGAAAAAACTCCATTAAAGATCACGTGGATAAAAATACTCTATTTTTGACAAGCTTTTCAAGGCAATCACTTAAGGTATCTGAATTCATTCATAGAATCCTTTCTTCTATACAGTTCCTTGTAAATTCTCAATTTCTATCCAATTTCAATTATGTAAAATGTATAGGTCTTCTATACATCCACTCAAACTTCTTCAATTATGATGGAGATTATTTTTGTTGATCAATCCTAACATGGATTCATGCCAATTACATGAAATTGATAATTTTTTCATGAATGATGTCAAGTATATGATGATTAGGCCTTTTTGAAATTGATATGGGTTCCATTACAAATGACCCAATGTTATTACAATTGAACGATTCCTATATGATTTTCATCTAAATGCATGATTTTAACTCAATTGTTCATGAACCCACATATGACACTACTTTTCTTATGTTAAAGTTATTATCTTCTGATTATGATTTTAGGTGTGAAACTATGATTTCTTTATAATGTTTTTATGATGATGAGGACGATGTTATGATAAGGAGGGTGACTGATGTCACCCAAGTTACACCTCCTTATTGAGGATAAGACAATCGCTACCAAGAAATAGAACCTCCCCATGGTTAGTGTAAAACCCAAGGGAATACGTAGACTCAAGAGAATTCAATTACCCCAATTTAAGTGACTAACCAACTTACTTCCCCAAAGGGGAAAAGGCTTTTATAATAATTGATGGAAAAATAAACCTAACTAACATAAGAGTAAAATCAATATAGAGAGAAACTAGGGTAGTGTGTTCCCCATGATTCCCTAACTTAGTATCACCGAATAACCTAATTCTCTTCTATTGTGTAGCATGCATGACAGTAAGTTAAGTTCATCAAACCATTTGGTCCAGGTGAGAGGCAAATTTAACTATTTTACTTGGCCTATCTTCTTAGTGTGCATTACTAACCCTTACCTATTAGTCCCAGTACAACCTCCCCTTGGCCCAATTTGGTTGATTGTGCGAGAATACATTAATTGGATCCTATTAAAATCATTTTTTCTATTTATTACTACCTTGATCTAGTCAGCAACACTAGTTAGGTTCTAATGTTGGCCACCACTAGAAAATATGCAAAGTGAAGAGAATTAATTACCACATGCACGCACACTTTCAAAGAATTATGAATTGTCCGATTTTACCTTGCTAGTTCTTCATCATTCCTCCAACCCTAGTTGTGGATTTAGCTACTGAAGATTTGTGTAGATGCAAGACTTATGAATTGGAATAACATAATAGAACACTTAAAAAAATTATTTAAGAACAAGCCAGTCCAATATCCAAGACATCACACGATTAAAGATGAAATCAAAGTACAACTATTCTCAAAACTGTCAAATATTATCTCACTGTTTTTCCTCTTTAATTCTAAATTTCTTTGTGTTCTATGTGTTAACTTATGAAAAATAACCTAAAATACCTATATATAATATTTAAAATACAATTCCTAAATTTAACAGGGTAATTGAGTCGGCATGCCTCACGAACAGGTGTACGGATCGTATTGCATTCCATGGACCGTAATAAGGGTCTCATACAATGCTGCTGGAAACTGGACTTCAAGTCAGCGACGCCCCCTCTACAACCCTTAAAGTGATTTATGACCCATAGGTGTTTCGTCTGATGAATCTTCATAAAGTCCTAATCATTGATCCTCAGGGCACTAACTATGTTTTACGACTCGTAAATCATTCCACGACCCATGTGCATCTTCGTAGAATCAACTTTGAAAAATCAACCCCTCACTGGAATTGTCCACAGAACCCACTTCACAACCCGTAGAGTGACTTATGTACTTTTATCCAAAAATCAAGGCGAACCCTTGAATCTTGCAAATATAACACAAAAATACATAAAACCAAATAACATCGCAGAACACAAAATTCTTAGTTTTAAGAAACAAAAGTGTTGTATTTTGACAGCACCTCAATACCTTCAACTTAAAATTGTTGCTTATCCTCAAGCGACGAACTCAATCTATATAAGTAATACAGTAAGACAAAGACCTCAAACTAATGGCATATATCACATCAATCTCAAACTCCGATACCTACACCACAATTTCAAAATAGAATCAGATAGCCATCTACCAAACCAACACAGACTAGTGCATGTGAATACACAACTATGAGTAGTAAGGTACTATCAACAATCCATAATCACTGAATAGTCTAATGCTAACAATACAATGCAAGTGTCATCATGGAAAGAGGTCTCACATCTAACACTCAATGATGTTTTCATGTATAGCCTTGAGACTATGCAAAATCTCTCACTCTTACAAAAGATATTCACGCATCATGCCTAATACCATATGCTTGCCCCTATACTCCTGACTAGGACTTTCAACTACTTAGACTAGGATCACTTTAAGATTTTCTAGGCCTGTAACAAAGGGTCAAGGTGTCATGACCCAAGCCTAGGGCCTAGACATGACATAACAAATGGGAACCCGAAGGGACCCAAACGAGCCTCTTGGCATATCATTTACACATCCTTGGTCACAGAAACAAGGTAAACAACAACAAGAATATAAACAAGGGGAAAAGGAACTAAGGGAAGGCTTGACATTTATAAAGCATGAAGAGTGAAAGCTCGAAGCATAGATACATCAATTGTTCCAAAAACACCTCTAAGCATAGATTGAGCAGGGCCAAGACACTTTCCATGCTCACTCTCATAGTATCAAAGATCAACATAGAGAAATAACATAAGCAAGAGTAGCATAGCTAGTGTCCGTAAACTTGAGGACTGACCAAAAGCTTATCTTTGAGATGCCAAAACTAGCCACTAGGAGGATGATCATGAGGTGCTCCGGTTCCTACGTGGTAACAATATGTGTGCATAGAGTATGCGTTAGTACGTTTGAATGTACTAAGCATGTAGCATGCAGTGCAACAAGAGATAAGTAACACAGTCAAAACGTATAATCATAAGCAAGGGATTGGTATAATAACAACATGGCATGCATGATCAGTGCTTGAAGTAAAACATGCTTGTAAAATATATAACTTGAGCATATGGATTACATGTGTAGGAAGAGACTATAATCATAGACCAAGCAATCTATTACCTGGAATTCAAGGCATATCACCCCCTTGGAATGTGATTGATGCATCTACCCCTCAATTGGTAGATGGGCATGTCACCCCATCATAGTGGTCAAGGTATATACCCCGCAACATGGTAGATGGGCATATCACGCCCGAGTATAGTGGTCAAGGTATATAACCCTCAACATGGTAGATGTGAATAGCACCCCCCATCAAAGTGGTCAAGGTATATACCCCTCAACATGGTAGATGAGCATAGCACCCCCCCATCAAGGTAGTTGAGGCATGTCACCCCCTCAACAAGGTGTGGTCAACTTGCAACATTATAGATACTTTTCATGAATTCAATACAAATATACAATCCCTTAATCATCTTATAGTCATTTGATTCATAACTCATGCAACAAATCATCAATGGCTCAAGAATCCTTGTCAAGACATTTTATCAAACACTTGGTGAGTGTGCAATGCTAGTTCAAAATCATGAAATTTAAGAGTGAAATAATGTGAGAAAACTTAATGTAAATCAACCCACCAACACATAGTAAAAGAATCATGCAAGATATCTTGAAATCCCTCATCAAACCTCACAAATAAATCATAGTTTCATAGCCCAAAACATCTATAGTCATAATAGACAAACCATCTCATAGTATAAGTTTTAAATAGGTAGACATATGATTCCAATCAACATTTCATAAAACCCCAACATAATTTGTAATCAAAAACTCATAATAAATGAGACCCATAACTAATATTACTTAAAAACATGTTATTTTCATACAAGGGAAGGTTGGGCACCAGGGGTGAAAGGATCCAACGGTTGAAACCCACATACCTCAAATTTGGGGATTTCCTTGATGAAGATTTAAATGAGAACTTTAAGTTTGAATGAAGTTCTTGAGATCAAGAATTAATCTTGGGATAGTTGAATTTGGATGAAATATTTGGTTAAGTGTTACAGAGGATTTTGAGAGTGTCTTGAGTGATATAGAGTTTAAAATTGCTAAGTATAGGTATTTCTACGCATAAGAGGGCATGGGGCTAAGACCTCAATACCTTAGGTAGAAACAAGAAAAATAAGCAAGTCGCATCACTACTTCGAATGGGTCCGCATCGCGGAGCCAACGCGGATGCACACCAGAAATTACAAAGTTTGCAAAAATGAAATTTTGTTACAGGTCCTCTAAAATCGGGGTTATATACATTTTTCACTCAATTTTGCCCCTGATAAAGATTATGAAGTCGAATTTTTGATATCACGCATAGATTTTGAGATATATGAAAATTACGATTATGGACATTTTCGAAGCACATTTTTTGGGCTTTTTTGGGGCATTTCACAAGGGCCTTTGGTATGGTATTTTAAGAATATAATGACTAAAGGCTCTCTTTGAACTGTGTTCTCCTACACTTTTGTCCTAACAGCTCTGTTGTTATCATCTCATTCTCCCTTTCTCCTATTTCAAGCTTTTCTGGGTGCTTTCTTTTCATCTTTCAGCACTTTGTCTTGGTTTTACACTTTATTTTTCTTTTTATTTAACAACTAGGTCATCACTTTTTTTTCTTGCTCCTGGTATATGATTTTTCCCTTTTTCTCTTTACCACTAACTTCCCATAATTCTTATGCTTCCCCTATGCACCAATCACCCTCAACTTAGGCTTTTGGCCAGAGTTAAGGTGCACAATATCCATCCCCAGAACCAGGACCACTTTTGGTAGCTACTGTCAGCTTATCAGTCAAGGTGCATAATATTCAAGGAAGTACTGGGGACAATTTTAGGATTTTACAACTAACAAGGCTAGGTTAATTAGGTGTTTGCAAAGAATAGGTACATCTTAGGTGCAAACATTAGGAACAAAAGATATACTGCAATTTCGGTTGGTCATTTAAGATAAGTGGGATGTTAAGAACAATGCCCTAGGATCATTTTCTAGTCCAATTAATCTACAGTCTAACTTAAGAGTAATATGGCAAATTCTGAATTAGCACATAACACATGTATTTAGCAAGTAAATGCTCACAATCACAAGGAACTAATTACATTATCAAAAAAGGACTATCAGGTCATGCTTTTTATCTCAATGTATCCCCCTTATCAGAACAAGCATTGTCAATACACCAAACCATGAATGGTTTCTATCTAACTAACTAATCAAAATTTTGGTGGGTAACATTTTTCAAACAAAACACAAAAACATGCTATGCGCCACAAGTATTGGTACTATATGCTACAAATACTACCTAAACATCCTAAGCGTGTCGGTTCAACAGAAAATAAATATCTATGGGGAAAAGGAACACAGGCAAGAAAATCATAGGATCAAAAATTGGGATAGTTACGGAACCAAGCTACAAAGACTTCATTGAGGCCCATAACTACCCACACCGAATCGAAAAAAGGTGTATTCTCCCTAATGAACGCAGTCAAAGCAAAACTAAGTGTAGGGGTCAAAAATCATACCTGGGCGCCTAAGCGCCAGTGTGGCTAAGTCTGACCACCCTTATCCTGTGTGGTAGTCTGCTCAGCAGTAGTACTCTATCCGGAGGGTCCAGCACCCCTCAACCTCTCAAGCTCTTAAACCTGACATCTCTCCTCCTCTATCTCGACTCCTTCATGACAAGCTTGAGCTCCTCCTGCTCAGTCAGCCCGCATGAAAATAGGATCATCGTTCTGGTGGGCCTCTTCCCATGGGAATTCTTGATAGGCTCATCAGGGAAAACATCCACTAATGACAACGAGGGTATGGTCTCTGGTAATTTCACTAGTGCTGCTAATGTTGCTGTCATATCAGCTCGAAGTCGCTGAATCTCCATACGAAGGGTCGTAAAGTCTAAAGGTTGGGCTGTACGCCAGCTCTATTGTACCCTTACCTCAAAAGCATCAATGTAGGATAAAGAGACGGTCCTGAATTGTAGTGACCAAGAATACCTGCATACGAAAATCCAAGTCTATAATCGCCTGGCAGAACCATGGCCTAATCTAATGAACAAGATGAGTCAACCATGACTCAACATAAGATAAACTCTATGTTATGGCCTATGTAGATATAGCAGACACATAGACCATGCCTGTGGGAGTAGCCTGTGATATAGGAATAGAAGTAGTGTGCCCTTTCTCCTTATCTGCCTTGGGCTGCGGGGGCCTATCCTCAGTAGCAGCACCAATGGCGGTGGTCTGTGGATCCTCAAGAGGTGGCACTGGGGTGAACATCTCTAGCATAGAAGCAGGTTGATGGCTCGCCGGAGTGCCACTGGATCCTCTTCATCCTTGATTAAGCTGGCATCCACAACACGTTGGGCCTCGATTAGCCAGTCCAGCTGGTGTAAGCTCTCCACCCTCAACTCTAGACAAAGCTTCTATATCAAGCAAGGGAAAAGGATGGAGGTAGCCTTCTTCAGGGTTGGCTCATGAATTTGCTCACAATGAGGTGGGCCCAATCAAGATCATAACTATCCAAGATGCTAGCAACTAGTAATGCATGCTCCGGCGTCAAAGTATTATCAGTAAGAGATGGCTAGATGCTTAATCTAACAACCACCCACAAAATTTTGGTGGGGAAACTGAGCAAAGCCTTGACAATAGGCTCTGAGTGTGTGGTGACCCTATAGGTTTTGGACCCTGCTTAGCAATACACCCAACCATCTGTCTCATCAAGTTGGCTCTGCGCTCTGGATCTCTCGTATACTGTTGGTCCTACATCTGCCCCACCCTGCAGTTGAACTCTGGGGTGGATCTGAAGGCATGGAACTCTAGCCCAAATAGCATCTGGCAGATGGTAATCTCTGATATGTTCACCTATCTGCCCCTCACTCTCGTCTAGTTCAGTATAGGCTGAACGAGGGGCTTTTCCACTTGGGAAGAGTGTTTGTGAATCATGGCTGCATATGACACATAGAACTACCTCACCATGGTCGAGGAGTATTACTTGAGTGATATGGTTAGCCACTGAAGCCCATATCTTATCATCATATCTTGGAGACCAGGGACACTGTTGAGTCTATTTGGCTTGACTCATGGATCCTCATAAATGGAGTATGTTGGGTTTCCATCTTCTATCGGCTACACATCCTCAGCATAAATATTTTGCATGCCTTTGATGTACCACCAACTAGTAGGAGCATTTGGAGATGATGATCAGGCCACTACATAGGACTCCATCTCTGATCTGTCTACAAAGCCTATTGGGGCACTATGGAGGACTCCGTCTCTGATCTGTCTTCAGAACCTATCTCAGAGTTGGACTCCTCTTTTGATGGAATCATCTGAATAGAATCTCTCCTGTCATCGCCTCCCTCATCAGACTGAGGAGTGTGGATGATAAGACCCTGAGTCTAGCCATCTCTAGCAGCAGCTCTAGTCTGAGGTCTAGTAGCCTCCGGGTCCAGATGAATGGCAAACTTCTCTAACGATCCACTCCGGGTAGGAACTTGCTCATCCTCCAAAGACTCGTCTCTGAGCCTCCTCTCTAGGGACCTGATCTCATCATATTCAACTTTCGGGGACATAGTACTTGAAACATTAACATTTATGCACTTTGGTTAGCCCAACAAATCAAAAAATAATATACACAAACAATTCCGACTGAGTTATAGAAGAGTGAGCACCTTTATGGGTCATATTGGATACTATGAGCCGTAAAGAGCTTTCATAATATAGTGGTCACAAAATTGTTTGGTTACTAGAAAAGTCTATGAGACTAGGTACGACTCATAAAATGGTTTACTAGTCGTAGAGTGAGTCATAAAGAATTCCACTATCTGAATTTATTCCTAGAAGAGATCTATGAGACCTCTCTACGATCCGTAAAGTGTTCCACAACTCGTAGAAAGTCACATATGATGATACTTAGATACTCTAAGTTTCTGGAATCTTGTAAAGGGGTAATTATGACTTGTTGAATGTTCCACGGGCCATAAAAGCCACTCATAGACAAGAAACTCAGTCACTTGAGATTCCAAGTCCATCACAACGGACCCCACGTGACTTTTTCAACTTTATTCTAACAGCATCGAAGCAAAATGCACACACCCACATGATTGTCTAACCACAACCAATATCCTAACATGATATTTAGGTGTATACCGCATCGAAAATAATTAGACATGTTTCCCGAACCTTCCGATCACGTGTGAAAAATTTCATGACACACTTATGCAACTATGTCATCACACAACAAATGTCAAACAAAATCGATTCATCACACATGGTAGGTGATTCAATAGTTGTCAAGTACAACAACAACAACAACCTACCCAATAAATCCCATAAGTGGGGATTGGGGAGGGTAGCATGTACGCAGACCTTACCACTACCTCATAGAGGTAGAGAGGCTGTTTCCTGGGAACCCTCATCTCAAAAACCATAAGCAGAAAGAACTAGATATGACAAAAGGAAAGGGAAGGGAATAAAAAGAACGACTAATAATGAATAACACATGACAGTATGTAAATATGATAGAACTAACACATAATACGATAGATAATGAGAACATATGATAAAAAAGCATGTCCTCCACCTAACCCTACTACACCCCAAGGCCATGCATCCACCTAACCTTACCATTTAGCCTACTATCTAATTCGCGACCTCTACTTCTTTCTATCTAAGGTCATGTCCTCAGTAAGATCAAGTTCCGCCATATCATGTCTAATCACCTCCCCCAAATACTTCTTCAGTCTACCTCTATCCCTCCGTATAGCTCCCAAAACCAACCTCAAGAGCATCAATAATCCTTCTCTTCACATGTCCGAACGATCATAGTCTCGCTTCCCTCATCTTTTTGGCCACTGGGGCCACCTCTAGCTTCTCTCAAATGGTCTCATTGCTAACTGGGATCTCAGCATCCTCATCTCTGTGACATGCATCTTCTGAACTATGCAAATCATATAATCAAGGCAACGACACCCAATTCTGGACATAGACAAACATTCAAACATGGGAAACCATAATTCAATCAGCAACATATTAACACATGGTGTGGTGTCTAAACTACTATTTCCAACATAACTTCAAAATTAATCATACAAACATAGGAAAATTAAAGGTATTTGATTAACCAAAAAGTTACCAAGTAGATTATTGAGAATGAAAGAGGTGAAGAGACAATAAACCCTAGGTCACCAAAAAATCTTGCCAGAAAATGAAGGTACGGTCGTAGTTGGTGGTCAAAAATTCTTGGGGGTGGGGTTTAGTGTCACAACCCAAACTAGGGCCTAGATGTGACATAGCGCAAGGGAAACCCAAAGGAATCCCAAGAAAGCCTCTTAATATATCATTACACATCCTTGGTCACGGAAGCAGTTGAACACAATAAAAGAGTAGAAATAAAGGTATAAAGACTAAGGGAAAACCTTCATTTCATAAAAAATTCAAGAGAGTCAAGATAGAGTCAAGCTCATAACATCCTTACATATTTGTCCAACAACACCTCTAAACATAGAACTTAGCGAGGGCCAAGATAAGAAACCGGGATCACTCTCATACTAATGACATTAAGTAATCAAAATATACGAGATATAGTCTAAACATAAGCATGAAAGTAGATAGATGTTGTCCCCGAACTTGAGGACTTACCAAAAGCTAACTTGAACAATCCGTCTAGCCATGAGGAGGAGAATCAATAGGATCTCCAGTTCTTACACGATAATATTGAGTAGGCATAGAGTATGCGTTAGTACGTTTGAATGTACTAAGTATGTAGGACACAATGCAACAAGTGATAAGCATCATAAACAAAAATGCATAACATAGCAATGAATAAGCTTATTGCAATATAGAATGTATGAATTATACTTGAAGTAAAATCATTGTAAGGAGTGACCATTATTAGTGCAATCCAAGGCGTACCACCTCCTTGGAGAGGTGTATGAGGTACAAACCCCTTCATGAGGTTGATAAGGTACAAACCCCCTAACAAGGTTATAAAGGTACAAAACCCAGACAAGGTTGCATGGGCCTGCCACCTTCCAAGTGAGGCAATCAAGGTACAAACCCCTCAACAAGATTATCCGGGCCTACAACCTCCCGAGTGAGGCATGGTCATCCCCAACACTATAGAGATAATATCATATACATACATTCCTTTCATCATCATACACATATATTCGTTTCATGATCATGTACATACATTCCTATTATCATCGTAAAGTCATTCAACTCATAAGACATGCATTGGACCTTTAATTCCTCAACAAATCATAACCAGACATTTTATCAAACACTTGGCAGGTGTGTGGTGCTAGTATAAAACCATGCAAATCAAGAGTGAAATCATGAAAGAAAACTTGAAGTAAAACATCCCACCAAATAGTTGGTAATGACATCTTGCAACATACATTGAAACCCGTCATCAAATCCCAAGAGAGATCATGGTTCTAAATCTTAAAACATACATAATCATAATAGGTAAGTCATCTCATGGTATAGACTTAAAAATGAGTTATCATGTATTTTCAAACAAAATTTCATAAAATTCCAATATATTATAAGATCATAATCTCTAACGAATTATACCCATAAGCAAAATAACTTGGAAACATAAAATTTTCATAGAAATGGAAGATTGGGCCTCATGAGTGAAAGGAATCCATGAATGAAACCCACATACCTTAGAACATAAATTTCTTCACATTTCATTTTTAAAGACTTGATGTTTGGAAGTAGATCTCGGAATCTAAAGCTAGCTCTTGAGTTTTCTTACATTTGTATTGGGATTTTGATGGAGTCTCTTGAGAGAATTTGGGAGTGTATCCCAATTAGGAGGAGTGAATTTGATCTTCAGGAATAGGGTTAGGTCTTTAGGAGGTGTTAAGATAGAATTGAGGGATTCCCAAAGTACCAATAGAATTGGATAAATTTACGGAATGCCATTAATAAGGCGGAAGTTTGCAAAAACCTGTATATAACCCTGCACATACAAAGTCTACAAAAACGGGCATAACTTCTTCATCCGAACTCTAAATGAGCTGAAACCAAGTCCATTGGAAAGCTAATTCAAAGAGATTTGATTTGGTAGGTCTTGATCCACCTAGTTATTTGTGTGCTAAGAGATATGCTCCTTTAAAATTGATCCTCCTACCAGTACTTGTGCAAAACTTAGCCAACGGAAATTCCTTTAAATTTTGCTTGATATAGGGGATCCACGATGATCTTAAATGATATAAATAAGCTTGAATTAAATTTGAATGAGAACTTGAAGCTTCAATGAGTTTTTTGAGATCTGGAAGTGAGTTTGGGACACTTGAATTGGGTGAAGTATTTGTCTAAGTACTTGAGAGAGTATTGGAGAATGTCTTGTATGTATGAAAGTTAAATATGGCTAAGTATAGGTATTTTAACATACGGGAAGACTTATGATCAAGACCCAAAAGCCTTAGACTGAACTAATAAAACTAGACAAAAATACTCCTTCTCCACACCCCTGGGCCGTCGCCTCTGGGGCGCTCTAGCTCACTAGAAATTGCTCACTTTGTGTTTTTGAATTTTGATACTGTAGCTCTAAAATTCAGGTTAGATCAAACCCCCACTAAATTTTTCCCCCCTGAACAAGAATATGAAGTTGAATTTTCGATATCATGCACAAATATTGAGATAGATGGAAATTACGATTCTGGACACTTTTAAGGCACATTTTCGGGTGCTTTTGGGGTCGTTTCATTATCTCCCCCTTAGGAACATTCTTCCCCGAATGTCAAAGAAACATATCCAAGAAGAGTAATCTTGAAGTAATCAGCCCGAACAAGAATGCAATAATGCACCTAAACACCATTGTCAAAATCTCAACATAAGTGTAAAGAAATCATCATGAACTTATCAATATAAACGGGAATGCATGCAAATGACATAGGGACTGAAACATAAGGCTTGGAACCATAAAAAAAGGACTTGGTATGGTATCACAAGATTGGATAGAATGAAAAAGGTATGGATATTGATTTTCCATGCACGATTCGGCTCCCCGAATGACACTTCCAACTTGACGATTCTCCCAAGAGCCTTGACGAACACTACACCTGTCATGCCCAAAGTCCCATTAAGGTGAACAGGCACCCGATGCCAATAAGGCTCATGAGAACCAACCTATATCCATACGCTTTCTATATTAAGGGATTTCTTCATTCAACATGCTTTTAAGAAAGTAAACAGTAATAACAAGCCAAAAGGAAATGCATACGACAAGGTCGTTGGGGACACATTATCTAAGGTACAAGACATAAACACACTTAAATTTATATAGTCTACAAAGCCTCTAGATAAGGAAAAGTATCTGATTAGGGTCAGGATAGGCCCTGCCTCGACTAACTATACAATACAAAAATATAAGCTTTAGACCCATAAAGCTCTGAAGAAACCTGGATCTTGTTAACAACAGCTAGATATCCTGTACTCCTACTAAGGAGAGCTACTAGCACAGGTACCTGCAGCATGAAATACAGGTCTCCCGTAAGGGAAATCAGTAAGATATAATATACTAAATATGTAAGGCAGGAAATAATGTATATAAAGTAACAACTCAAATGAAACTACGCACTGGTGTAGGATAAGAGACCACCTTTAGTTATACTAGGGGATCATATACTTTATGTTCTTTTTATTACTTTACCATTACTGTATAATCTGTGCATAACATATAATACAAATGACCAGCTGATCAGTGGTAAATCTATATCAGAATGGGCCCTGGCTAGGGTTTTTCTTTCACCCTTTAGGCTACCCCCGTGATAGGATCGAACCTGGCTAGGTGATTCTTCCACCCCTCGAGTTACCACCCATCAATAAACAATATACTTTACCTTTGAATTACCTTCGAGATAATTCTTTTAGTGGTCACAGTATTGGAGCTATAGGACTATAGATGTAACATGTAACATGTGAATAATCATACAAGTCAATATGATGACAATGAAAAGAGTATGTTAAACAAATAATGAAATTCGTATGAGATGAAATAACTCGTGAACTTTGTTTAGCAACAAGAACCCATGTAACTTGGTATCCACATATGTATGCAAATTTTAAGGTTACTATGTATGGGAGCATGCAAACATGTCAAAGAGTGGAGACATGGTTAATAGTTGTGTTGGTTTTGGTATGTACCTTTATATGCCAAGGAAGTATCTAGATTTCATGCCGAGTAATACGAAATTGAGTAGCCTTACATACCGTGTTGTACCACCTCGCTATTACCTCAAAATAAACTTCTTTTCCTCCAAATTTTATCTACAATAGAGTAGGCAATAATACTGGTATTAATATCAAAGTAACACTTCTTGGAAGTCCACTCTTATAGAAAGTAAGACCCGGGCAACAAGCTTGTATTTAGCGACTTAAAGACATTCTTTCAACCTTTCCACTTATAGTCATATTTTCCAATAATGACTCTTATGCACATGCAATATACAACTTGTTTCATACCCTTAAGAGTCTTATAACAGTTCATAAGGCACAAAACATAACAATTATACACAACATACAAGTAGGCAGCATAACATTACATCCTTTTGCTACATTACGATGTCAACAATTCCAAACCTTTACCAACTTTAACCAAACTGTTACCACAATATTTATACATAAAAACAGTCCTAAAATAGTTGAAAAGTAGTCCTCAAAATAGGTGGAGGACGTGAGGCCATAGTATTCAATCAGTCAGCGCATAATTTCTACAAACAACACACTTAGGATAACACGTTAAACCTCGACTGTTTAGGTATAACCAAACAGTGCAACGACTTTTATACATCATTACAGAGCTGAAACAAATTAAGCAAAGAAAGATTCTTTCATAATAAATCCAACCAAGAATAGAAAAGCTCCCAAATATACAAGAAAAGAATACAACAACCCTTGGAACACATGCTGTCCAAAAGTTTCAGCATATTAAGTGTTCTAAAAGCATAGGCTATCACCTTACCATTTTGCATCAACACACAACCTAAACCAATCCAGGAGGCATCACAATACATAATAAACCCTTCCAACCCTTCCGGTAGATACAAGATAGGAGAGGACACAAACTTATCCTTGAAGGTTTCTAAACTCTTTTCACACTCAATGATTCACACAAACTTAGCTTTTTGGGGTCAAGTTAGAAGAGAACCCATTCACAAAACTCCTGTAGTAACCTGCTAAGCCCTAGAAACTCTAATCTCCAAGGGGGTCAAAGGTTTAGGCCAATTTCTAGTCGCATCAATCTTCTTAGGATCCACCTTAATACCATCCTCCGACACAACACGACCTAGGAAGGTAACCTCCTTTAACCAAAATTCACACTTCTCATACTAGCACACTACTCCTCTTTCCCCAAGATTTTCAACACTACCCCCAAATGGTTCACGAAATCTAAAAAAAATCAATACTTCATCACTAGAGACCACCTAAAACTTAACAAGATAGGGATTAAAAACCCTATTCATGAGACCTATAGACATATCCGGTGCATAGGTCAAACCAAAAGACACCACCCAAAATTCAAAATATAGAAAAGGATATTCACGAACTCATTGATCACCGGAAACAACTTAGTAGAAAAAACATAGGTTCAACACCCCTAACTCTTACAAGATGCTAAAGGCACCCCTTAAAGATCTACTTACGGGCTTTAATGCAAGAGATGAACCTACCGTTGACCACCACATCATGACTCTTCCACTCAAAGATGGGTTCATTAAGAAATTGGAATCTAACTCTATGGGCCCTAAAATCAAAGGAAGCACAACATCTACAAGTAATCAATCCCAAGTGTGGTATCCAAATCCACCGTATCAAACCCAACAAGGCACAAGGCAAGACCTAATGCAATATGAACACGAAACAATACCTATGAACTTTCTAACAACAATAGACTCAATAAAAGGGGGGGGTAGACTCCAAACGTTCACACAACAACTCTGGGCATACTTGATGCCCACCAGCAACAAGAAAGAATCATGAAAGAAATAGTGGTACCCGGGCCAATCAATGCAAACACAGTAAAGCCAAAGGAAATTTCAACATGCCGGCAACAACATCTAGCGCCTCATCCCCTTCTTGACTCCTACATTTTTGGCATCTAAGACGAGTCACCTATTCATCACCCCCTTTACTCTTATTGCGTTGATGGGGAAATTTTTCCTCTTTTGTCCCACTCCACCACAACTGAAACAAGCATTTGTGCCCTTTAAACATGGGCCTCTATGAGCTTTACCACATATTAAACACATAACATCACCTCTATCTTTGAGACTTTGGAACTAACCCTCAACATGGGCCTTCTTGTCCCTACTACCTCTCCTCTTACCATTTGAGGTCTCGGGGGCACTCTCTTGTTGATTGAGTTGAGTTTATAATTTCGTCACTGCTTGGGTCATAACCCATAGACGATTACGAACCTCCGTATTCGATATATCACCACCCTGAGTAGCTTGAGACATATCCTGAAATGTAGCAGTTAGGGATTACTAATAATCCCTATAGAATCTAACTCTATCGCACGACATAGATCATGATGAAGGGAAACATTTCCTAGTAAGCCTCATAGCCTCCTATTCATAGTCATTGCGCTTCAACACCATGAATAGGATTCTAATTGACATGATGTGTTGGACGTCGAGAACCTAACAACCTAGTGCTCTGATACAATGTTTATCATGACCCAAACTAGGGCCTAGATATGAAACGGTGCAAGGGGAACAAGAAGGAACCCCAAGTAAGCCTCTTAACATATATTACACATCTTTTGTTGTGGAAGCTATTAAACACGATAAAAGAGTAGAAAAAAGGGCAAAGTCTAAGGGAAAACCTTCATTTCATAAAAACTTCAAGAGAGTCAACCTTATAACATCCTTACATATTCGTCCAATAACACCTCTAAACATAGAATTTACGGGGGCTAAGACAAGCAACCGGATCACCCTCATACTAATGAAATTAGGTAATCCAAATATACGAGATATAGTCTAAACATGAGCATGAAAGAAGATAGATATTATCCTCGGACTTGAGGACTCACCAAAAGCTAACTTGAACAATCCGTTTAGCCACGAGGAGGAGAATCAAAAGGAGCTACAGTTCCTACATGGTAATATCATATAGGCATAGAGTATGTGTTAGTACATTCATACTTACCAAGTATGCAGGATGAAATGCAACAATTGATAAGCACCATAAACAAAATGCATAACATAGGCAATGAATAAGCTTATAGCAATATGACATGTATGAATAATACTTGAAGTAATATCACGCTTATATATAGAACATAATACAAGTGTAAGGAGAGACCATTATTAGTGCAATCCAAGGCCTAGCACCTCTTTCCAGAGGCGCATGAGGTACAAACCCCTTCATGAGGTTGATGAGCTGCAAATCCCCCAACAAGGTTGATGGAGCCCAAACCCCAAACGAGGTTATCAAGGTAAAAACACCCTCGACAAGGTTTCATGGGCCTTGCACCTCTGGAGTGAGGTGATCAAGGTACAAACTCCGCCACAAGGTTACTGGGCCTACAACCTCCTGAGTGAGGCTTGGTAATCCCCAACACTATAGAGATAATATCATATACATACATTTCTTTCATCATCATATACGTACATTCCTCTCATCATCATATACATACATTCCTCTTATCATCATAAAGTCATTCAACTTATAAGACATGTATTGGACCTTCAATTCCTCAAGAAATCATAACCGGTTATTTTATTAAAAACTTGGCGGGTGTGTAGTGCCAATATAAAATCATGCAATTCGAGAGTGAAATCATTAAATAAAACTTGAAGTAAAACAACCCACCACTACTTGGTAATACCATCTTGCAAAATACATTGAAGCCTCTCATCAAATTTCAAGAGAGGTCACGGTTCTAAAGCTTAAAACATGTATAATCATAATAGACAAGTCATCTCATGGTATAGACTTAAAAATGAGTAATCATGCATTTTCTACCAAACTTTCATAAAATCCCAGTATAGTATATGATCATAATCTCTAACTAATAATATCCATAAGCAATACAACTTGGAAATATGTAATGTTCATAGAAAAGGAAGATTGGGCTTCATGGAAGAAAGGAACCCATGAATGAAACCAACATACCTTAGACCTTAAATTTTTTGACATTGAGTTGTGAAAGACTTGAAGTTTGGAAGTGGTTCTTGGAATCCAAAGCTCGCTCTTGAGTTTCTTTAACTTTTTATTAGGGATTCGATGGAGGCTCTTTGGAGAATTTGGGAGTGTATACCAATTGGAAGGAGTTAATTTGATCTTTAAGAATAGAGTTAGGTACTTAAGTGGTGTTAAGATAGCATAGGAATTCCCAAAATACCAATAGAATTGGCTAAATGTATGGAATTCCTTTATTGAGGCGAAATTTGGCAAAAATGCATATATACCCCTACTCATACAAGTTCTACAAAAATGGGCTTAACTTCTTCATTCGAACTCTAAATTAGGTGAATTCAAGTGCTTCGGAAAGCTAATTCAAAATTAGTTGATTTGGTAGGTCGTGGGCCACCATGTTCTTTGTATGCTAAGACATGTTCCCCCTTTAAAGTTGACCATTCTACCGATACTTGTGCAAAACTTAGCCAAAAGAAATTCCTTTGAACTTGGCTTGAATTAGGGGACCCACGATGGTCTTAAATGACATAATAAGCTTGACTTCAATTTAAATGAGAGACTGAAACTTGAATGAGTTTCTTGAGATCCGGAAGTAAGTTTTGGACACTTGAATTGGGTGAAATATTTATTTAAGTGCTTGAGAAAATATTGGGGAATGTCTTGTATGATATGAAAATGAAATATGACTAAGTATTGGTATTTTCATGTATGGGAATATTTGGACAAACCCAAAAGCCTTGGAACAAACTAATAAAACTGGAAAAAAATACTTCTTCTCCGCGCCCCTAGCGCGTGCCGCATGGGGTGCGCCAGCTCACTAGAAATTGGTCACTTTGCGTTGTCGAATTTTGATACGGTTGCTCTAAAATTTGGGTTAGACCCATTACGCACTCAATTTTTCCTCCTGAATAAGAATATGAAGTCATATTTTCGATATCACGCACGGATTTTTGAGATACATGAAAATTATGATTCCGGGCCCATCCGACGAACATTTTTGGGCACTTTTTTGGGTCGTTTCAGTTGGCCGGGTGATTTTGTAATTTAGGTTTGAAATGGGGTCAAAATAATTTGACCCTATTATTTATACCATGCCCAGGTCAACTGAAATCTCATGGGCTTGGACTCTACGAAACCCAGATTACGGACCGTTGAGTATTTTACGGCTCATGAATTATGATTTTATAAAACATCAAAACTCTAGTTATCAGGATTGGGATTCATTAACCAATCTATGAGTCATAGAGTGATGTACTACTCATAGAGTTGGTCATAGAAACGTCAACACTTAGAAATGTTTTATAAAAGTTACCAGGGGTCCACAAGTGTAACACCCCACACCTTATACTACACCACTAATACTATAAAAGTGAAATATGACATGATTTGGTTAAACTAGCACT